>JAQJVL010003053.1:0-71189 GCA_035578905.1 Stictocephala bisonia | reverse complement strand
TACCACTGCTATCTACATAATGTTTAGTCAGTTTAAAGCTATTCCCCCCCTGAATCCAAATGTACTATCAGATTTTGAAAAGGCAAATAATAAGAGGTATATGCCCCCAAAACAAAATAAAATATCCTAAAACCAGAAAAAGGGTAATACTAAAATAAAACAGCCAAGTGAGGTATCAAAATATAGGTATTTATCTCATAAATCATATAATACCATTATATCTTGGAAGAGACAACGTTTAAGGGCTCTGCCCCCCTCCAAATAATAAATATGCTTCAAAACTCAAAATTGGGTAATGTTAAACTTATACACCCAAGTGAGGTATCAAATTAAAGGTATTCTTCTCTTAAATACTTATTTACTATCAGAATTTTAGAAACCCTTATGTTTAGGGCTTTCCTGCCCCTATAACCAAAATTCATGGTTATATATCGTGGGCCCAAAAACTGAAATGTTTGAAAATGTAAAGATTTTAAAAACTGGTCTTATTTACTCAAGTGGGGTTTCAATTTAAAGCTATTTCTCTCCTGAATCTAAATATAACATCATATTTTTAATAGGATAAATATTATGAGGTATTTGCTCCTGAAAAAACTCCTAAAACCAGTAAATGGGTAGTCCTAAAATAAAACTTTCAAGTGGGGTATCAAACTATAGGTATTTATCTCATTACATTTTATCATTACACCTTGGAAGAGACAATGTTTAAGGGTTCTGCCCCCCCCCAAATAAAAAATAAGCTCCAAAATCCAAAAATTGAGTAATGTTAAACTAATACACTCAAGTGGGGTATCAAAATAAAAGTATTCTTCTCTTAAATACTAGTTCACCATCAGATTTGAGAAAATACTATGTTTAGGGGCTACACTGACAAAACAAAAAAAAAAACAAAAACTAAATTAATGGTCATACTGGTTAACAATCCTGGCGAGGCAGTGGGCCGATTTTTCTCTCGAGGCGACATGCCGAGATCCACAAATGGGTCTGTAGCAGAGTGCCTTGGTGAGGCTGCAGGCCGAACTTTCCCCTGCGAGGCTGTAGGCCGATTTCCTCAAAGGGGCTAAAGTTAGAGTCCCAAGCGAGGCCGCATGCTGAGCTTACCTCACGAGCGCAGCGAGTGACGACGGTGTTGGCATGCGTAGCGTGCAGGCGTGTCCCTTAGTCTTATATTACAGTTGCTAAAAAGAATATATACTCCATTGGCGTTAACATACTTGAGCTATCGGTCAATAATTGAGGAAGTTCACATTAGTTGACCCTTTATCAGTGAAGTCATGTGTTAGCCCGTGACAGTCATTCCTCAAGAGAAGATGTGTGGCAATGTTTGTTGAATAACTTTAGGTGCGTAAAACTGTCTCACCAAACAAAATTCACACCCTAGGTCAAAAAACGTTTTTTAATTAGCATAATACGTGTTGGTACAGAAACAGAACAAGGGAACGTTACATACTACAAATATATTACAATATAAGCACAAAAAAAAAATATACATACGAGTATATATATGCTAGCACCCCCGTTGCGGCTTCGCCCGCAAACTTTCAAATTGTATACAAAATGTATGAAATTTATATTTTTTAAATTCAAATTATAAGTACCGGTATTTATAAAAATAAAAGAGTGTTAGTTTATCAACTTATGCTAAAAAGTTGTGTGAGAATCAGAAGATATGACTACTTATTTTGCCTTTTTTTATCATCTATACTAATTGCGTAAATTATAATAATTGTTAAGAGTATGTGATAATATGTTTCTTCAAATTGATTATAATTATCACTGGTGGCGCAGTGCTGTAACCCAGCTACATGGGGACAAAGTGTTTGGGAGATTGTAGGCGATAGGTTGGATGCTCAGTCCTCTTAATACCGACATGGTATCCGCTTGATGGTTGCTATCAGCGTGGACACTACTAGAGAAGTCTGGGGTGTCCACGTTGGGTGGTAATCATTGTGTGCATGTTGTGTGGGGGAGATAACTGAGTATCAGGCTTGTCAATTAGCTGAAAATCAGACCAGCACTACGTGGTTCGGATTCCACGTAAATCTGTAGGTCCCTGGCTGCTTGGGCTATTAATAAATAGTCCTTTCTGAGGAACAGTTGAACTCAGATAGTAACCAGACTTCACTCATCCACACTCATCCTACACTCATATAACCATTCATATTCGCCTTAAAATACCAACAACGTTGTGTCGGCGTCTCATATGTAAGAATAAGAATAAGAATTATAGGTTAATTACCTTCAATCTGCCAGTGATCCTGTAAATCCTCTTGGATTACGCGTTTAGGTAGGATTTTATGACAGCATCATCTACTTGTCTTGATGATTAATTTCTACATATGTCTCATTTTTTTGAGTCAATATTGCTTTTTCACAAATCCACTCAGTTGATTTATGCTTAATTTAAAAATTTAGTATATATTCTGTCCATTAATTGCTTTAGAATAATTACCACATTTCCTACTTCTGATGGCAAATTGATTTTTCCTCCAGATTTGGAATATTTACCATCACCATTCTCAAAAGTAGATCATAAAAGTTTCCAGCAATTTCATCACCTCTAAGATGAATTTTAATTTTTTAGTAAGAGAGAATTTTATTCTAACAGATACGTCAAAATCAGTCATAATACGAGTAATAGAGCTTGACAGAGAAGCTTAAGGAATAGTAGAACAATGGGTGTTATCAGATCCTTAATAAACTTGAAACATTTTTCAATTTATTCTTGATGGTTTTGTCACAGAAAAAAAAAACTGAACATAAAATATATTCGTATTTATATAAGGATCTGATGATGGCATAGAAGTCGAAACTCGTAATCCAAGAGGATTTCCAGGATCACTGACATATTGAAGGTAATTAACCTATAATACATTAATCAAAAATGATTCAGAAAAACAACACCAGAATAAAAATATTTCACATTGGTTTAAAAAAACATATAAATTAAAAGAATATTAGTACTTTTTATTTCAAGTTATAAATTTGCAATACAACAATTTACTGTCATATTATGCATGCACATTTAAGAATTTTAAGCATAACTTACCGAAAAAGATTTTTTATAAACTACGTTATTTGTAGTTCCTTTTGGTGTTTAAGTAACTAAACTTGATGGACTGCTTACTCTAGAACATGCTACTTAAAATTGTCCGTGGGAATAGCACACTTCTCTCAAATCTATGCCTGCAAATTTAAAGGACTGTCCTTGAGACTTATTAACAGTCATTTCAAAACACAAATTAACAAGGAACTGTACTCTTTGAATTGCAATGGATAGTCTGTATGCATTAATTGGATTCTAGGAATAAATACATATTCTCCTCTAGTACTGCTAGTATTAATAGTTGCTTCAATAACATTTTTATGGAGAGCAGTTACTCGTAAAGTGTACCATTGGGTAATTTTGGCGGAAAAGGTTTCTGAGAAGCATGATCGGTGTTTCAATTTTTAAAGTGAGTCTATGTGGTTAACACTCATAGTATGAATATCCAACTGAATATCTTCATACTATCAATCCACCTGGGTTTCCACCATATAGACTCACTTTAAAAATTCTAACATCTGTCATGCTTCTTAGAAACCTTTTTTGACCAAAATTATACAATTTTATACGTTTACGAGTAACTGTTCTCTAGAAAAAACGTTATTGAAGCAATTATTATTACTAGCTTATTACATTGGCAGAGTTCTTGTTGTTCCTTACCTTACCTTTGAATATGACTTCAAGGTATTAAGAGATAGTTTCTCTGTTGATCAGCAAATGAAGCTGCAGATCTGCTTGATC
The DNA here is from genome assembly GCA_035578905.1 of Stictocephala bisonia. Classification (NCBI taxonomy): domain Eukaryota; kingdom Metazoa; phylum Arthropoda; class Insecta; order Hemiptera; family Membracidae; genus Stictocephala; species Stictocephala bisonia. The sequence goes on along the minus strand of JAQJVL010003053.1, from coordinate 67,402 downwards.
CTAGAGGAGAATCTGTATTTATTCTTAGAATCCTATTAATTCCTACAAACTATCCATTCAAATTCAAAATATTAAAGTTCCCTATTAATTTGTGGTTTGCAATGACTGTTAAGTCTCACGGACAGTCATTAAAATTTGCAGGCATATATTTGAGAGAAGTGTGCTATTCCCACGAACAATTTTAAGTAGCATGTTCTAGACTCTAGAGTAAGCAGTCCATCAAATTTAGTTACTTAAACACCAAAAAGGAAAGACAAATAACGTAGTTAATGAAGAAGTTTTTCGGCAAGTTATGCTTTAAATTCTTAAACTATGATAGTAAATTGTTGTATTGCAAATTTATAACTTGAAATAAAAAGTAATAATATAAGCTTAATTTACATGTTTTTTTTTTAAACTAATGTGAAAAATTTCATGTTGGTGTGATTTTTCTGAATCACTGTTGATTTATGTATTACCTTATAATGTTAATTACCTTAAATCTGCCTGTGATCCTGTAAATCCTCTAAGGATTACGCATATCAGCTTTTATGCTATCATTAGATCCTTATATACATACATTTGATGTTCAGTGGTTTTAAAAAATTTTGACAGACCATAAAGAATAAATTAAAAATGTTTCAAGTGTATTAAGGATTTGATGGCGTAATAGCTGAAACGTGTAATCCAAGAGGATTTACAGGATCACTGACAGGTTGAAGGTGATTAACCTATAAGACATTAACGTGAAAAAAATAAACACATTCTCACATACTCTAATACAACAGTAATTATTTTCGCTTTTAGTATATATGATAAAAAGGCAAACTAAATAGGCTTATCTTCTACTTCTTACACAACTTTTTAGGCGAAGTTCATAAACTAAAATGCATTTGTGATTACAAATACTAATAATTCGAATAAAAAATACTATATATTGTATACATTTTGTATACAATGTGATAGTTTGCGGGCGAAGCCACAACAGGGGTGTTAGTTTATATATCCGTGCATTTTGTACTTATATTGTATTATTTGTGTAGCATGACGTTCACTTGTACTGTAAAAATAAAGAATCAATTTAAATCTTTCATAACTGAAAAATATATGCCGATCGTTTCTAAAGCATTCTTCATAAAAGAAATAAAATTCTAATAAAAACAAAAGAAGATAATTTTGAATCATGATACCCAACTTGATCGTGTATTTTACAAACAAAATGACAGTTAAAAATGAAAAAGTATAATGAGTGACTTTCTTCGACTGCCCTTTTGCAGCTGTAGTCAAGATCGACAGAGATACTTAGATATAGTGCCTGTTGAGATTCCATTCGACATTCCAAGAAGGAAAGTCTCACCTGCGCCAATTCCCATTCACTTTCCAAGGTTGTCCACTGACGACTGAACTCCATCATTGTTGAGGTAGGGCTACAATCTAAATTTTAGTTTCTAGCTTTGTATTTGTGAATCTAAGCATCTGGACTCACATATCTAGTTAAGGGACATTTGCGTTGAATTAAGGCCTTAAATATTTTAATCAGCGAGAGTATACCTCCCGTGACAAATAATTGCGGGTTAGTATTGTGTTCTGCGCGTTTCTTTCAGATGCCTACTTTTAGATGCAATTTTAGTCCTTTTAGGGTGTTCTACTAATATTTGTTATAGTTTTTTAATTAGCATAATACGTGTTGGTACATATACAGTACAAGTAAACGTCACACAACACAAATTTATCACAATATAAGCACAAAATGCACAAATATATTACAATACAAGTACAAAATGCACAAATATTATGGTGATCGATTTCGGTGAACTACGCTCACCTTCCTCAGACCACAGGGATTCACAAAAGAATATACATATAAAAGAATCTTTTGTGAGCGTGGTTCACCGAAATCGATCACCATATTATTTGTGTATTTTGTACTTGTATTGTGATATATTTGTGCATTTTGTGCTTATATTGTAATACATTTTGTGTTGTGTGACGTTTTACTTGTACTGTAATATCTTTTAATCGGAGTGGAGCTCCTGTATTTTTATTAGTGAAGGTTTCTTGCTTTTGAGCCGCTTATATTTTTACACAAATAATCAGTCCTGTTGCTCCGAAAAAATGTAGTATTAAAAAAATGTAGTGTTACAAAAAAGGTCAATTTGTGTTAAGAGTACAAGGAAAGCATATTATACTTTACTTGTGAAAATGATAAAAATGAAATATTTTTAAACTTCTTATTATATTCTTATAAAGCTGAAATAAAACTACAATTAATCTGGAACTTTTATTAAATAAACACAGATCTCACAACAACGACGGTTTTAAACTATATGGTTGTTATTATATAAAATTTTCGGAAAATATCAGTGACCTTACAGACTCCAGAGTACGTTTTACACTTGGAATAACATTATTTTCTTCTTCATTAAATATAATGAGTAGGCACATTTATCGATTTCTTCTTTAACCGACAAATTATTTACTAATAAAAAGTATCCTTGAAATATTATTAGCTATCTTAAGCGCGAACGCATTATTCATGGCTTATAAATACTGTTATTGATTATGTTATGCCAGACTTCTGCTAACTATTTTTATGTAAGAGAAGAATAATAGTTTGATTCTTTTTGTTATATGTTTAAATGAAGCGAAAAGAAATATTAATTTACACAAATGAATACTACTCCAATCCTTTTATTGTAAAATATTTTTGAAGAAAACCAAATTTGCCCTCAGATTCTCTCCTTAACAAAAGTTTAGAGACTCGAGTTGGGATGCTTACACAAATTAAAATAATAGTGCAATGGATGGTCGAGAAACTCATTTTAAAATTGTTACCAATTCATTGTGTGTTGATTGATATCAATAAAAATTTTTTGGGTCACATTTAATAATTATATTTTAATTTAAACGAAACAAGTAACGGGGTTTTCACTCTTTCCATACAACTTTAAACTATAAAAAATATATCAATTAAAAACCTGTGATTCAATACTATGAAATAATTTAGATAGTTGGTTATGTTATTGAGAGTATGTTTGTCAAGATTTGGACTAAAATGCATTATAGAGAAAATACAAGAAACGTGGATTAATATTTTTTTAAAATTATCAGGAAGCCAATGAGGTCATCATTTTTGCGGCACCAAGACATGCATGTTTAAGAAGAATCAGGGAACTGCTTTTTTTTTACCGATGTTACGTGGTAAATTGTTTTACCAGACAACCCTAAACATATCAAGTTTAGTTAGTGGATCTAGTCAGTGTTGGTCATCGAATAGACGCAAACTAATCGTTAAAAACGGTTCGTTAGCTTATTGTTTCTATCGTATTGACAGTTGGGATACAGAACTGCACCGATGTACGGTATATAGTTCTCTACTGCTAGGTGTATGGTTGTTTTACGAACTACTTTTAGAACCATATCATTACATTGTTCCGTCACTTAGTGCCACCATGGAGTTCTCCTCAGCAGCTTATTGTTGCTATCGTATTGATAGTTGGGATACAGAACTGTACCGATGTACGGTATATAGTTGTCTACTGCTAGGTGTATGGTTGTTTTATGAACCACTATTAAAACCACATCATTACATTGTTCCGTCACTTAGTGCCACCATGGAGTTCTCCTCAGCAGCTTATTGTTTCTATCGTATTGATAGTTGGGATACAGAACTGTACCGATGTACGGTAAATAGTTGTCTACTGTTAGGTGTATGGTTGTTTTGTGAACCACTATTAGAACCACATCATTACATTGTTCCGTCACTTAGTGCCACCATGGAGTTCTCCTCAGCAGCTTATTGTTTCTATCGTATTGACATTTGGGATACAGAACTGCACCGATGTACGGTATATAGTTGTCTACTGTTAGGTGTATGGTTGTTTTATGAACCACTATTAGAACCACATCATTACATTGTTCCGTCACTTAGTGCCACCATGGAGTTCTCCTCAGCAGCTTATTGTTTCTATCGTATTGACAGTTGGGATACAGAACTGCACGGATGTACGGTATATAGTTGTCTACTGTTAGGTGTATGGTTGTTTTATGAACCACTATTAGAACCACATCATTACATTGTTCCGTCACTTAGTGCCACCATGGAGTTCTCCTCAGCAGCTTATTGTTTCTATCGTATTTACAGTTGGGATACAGAACTGCACCGATGTACGGTATATAGTTGTCTACTGTTAGGTGTATGGTTGTTTTATGAACCATTATTAAAACCACATCATTACATTGTTCTGTCACTTAGTGCCACCATGGAGTTCTCCTCAGCAGCTTATTGTTTCTATCGTATTGACAGTTGGGATACAGAACTATACCGATGTATGGTATATAGTTGTCTACTGTTAGGTGTATGGTTGTTTTATGAACCACTATTAGAACCACATCATTACATGTTCCGTCACTTGGTGCCACCATGGAGTTCTCCTCAGCAGCTTATTGTTTCTATCGTATTGACAGTTGGGATACAGAACTGCACCGATGTACAGTATATAGTTGTCTACTGTTAGGTGTATGGTTGTTTTACGAACTATTAGAACCACATCATTACATTGTTCCGTCACTTAGTGCCACCATGGAGTTCTCCTCAGCAGCTTATTTACACTATTTAGCTCATACTACAGTGAACTCACGAGTTCATGTACTGTTCTGTTATGGTGGAAAATCTTTTAATACTGAGCAGAAGGTATCTGGTAGCCTCAGTACTGTACTAACAATGTCCGAACTTGTGAAGTATCTTTCTTTGGAATGCTCTTGATAATTGTTTCTTTCAAATCTTACCATCATGGTTTAAACCATGAAGTAATCATGGGTTAAACCTGGCTCAGAGTCAGTCAGTCATTTACATATGTCAGGACTTAACTTTAGTGGAGATTAAAATGTAGGAAAATAACGCATTGTTATTCTTTTCTATTACTCATTTTACTGTTGTCCTTTGTCTAATATTTACCATCGATCGAGTAAACTTCATTTATACTATTATACTTTCTGATGATAAATGACTGTTTGACTATGAATGACATTATCATCTTCTATAACGGCAACAGTGAATGTGACAGTAGTCATAATGTTTAAAATGCATATTTACTCGGTTTTTGCGATTTATAATGGTATTCTGTGGATCGATTCTGTTTAAAAAGAATTATTTCTAAAATACGAACGTAAACATATAAATTTACCACGAGTTAAACTTTACAAGTTGTTATGAACAGAAAACCTAAATAGGTATTGGGATGTAAATAGTTCTGTTACAGTTGTCAAACCAGTTTTATGTACGCTCGTAAAACTTTATAGCCTTTCTTTTATTAAAATTAGCATGACCGTTCGTACGGCAACTTAGTTACGCAACGTTACCACATGTAATCAGTTTTTTTAACAAACATGATTATAAATCACCTTAAGTATCCATTGCGTTACTATCTGTGACAGGTTTTATTTGTTGTACTTGTACTGGTTTAAAATTATTATGAATTTCAACATTGGTTTTTATGTGGTATATATAGTACCCTTTTCTTGCTATCCATAAAAATAGAAAAAAATGAAAAAGTGAACTAAAAATTTGAAACTCAGAAAATATAATCTACAGTACAAAGTATTAAACTATTTATCTCCCCTTTTAAGAGTCTGCAGAGGCTGTCGGTTGTAATCCTATAAGAACAATGTTATTTTCTAACCGGACATACGACCACGCGAATCCAACCGAAATACAGTTATTTTAAAACTAATTTTGTCCGAACAAATTGCGTTTGATGACGAATGAAATTGCGCATTGTAATTGCTTTGTGAATTCCTAATTAGTTTTATAGAACAAAATTTAAAAAGTTCAGTTTGAAGTTTCTATTTTCACTTATTTTTCAAAACTAGGCGTATGTATTCCAAGTAACAAAAGCAAACCCAATGCGTAATATGATAACGTTTAAAATGACACCTCATACACAACTGTTGGTCAATAAAACGAAAAAATATGAATTCGCAAATAACATTGTTCTTACGGGATTAACACTAACATGGCAGACAGACTCCTAAGTCCATGTTTCAATCATTGTTCACACAATGTTGCGGTACATAAATAAGCTACACACTACACACAGATGAAACAAATTTTATTTCGACAATGTTGTACATAACTGGATACATTAGTACAGTTTATTAATTTTAGTCTAATCGTCAATTTAAACTATCAAACATTACCTACGTTAAGGAGGGGGAAATAACATTACATGATAAATAACAGGCTTAAACTAACAAAATGTAAATTAGCATGTAGCATCATCAAAAAGTCATGTCTTGAATTTTGTAATATTCAACTATTTATGATTATTAGGTAGGTAAATAAAACTATCGTACAGAAACATAAACATAGTCTATTTACTACATATAACCATACTTCACAGAGTCCTGACTCTCTCAACTACACTACAAGGACTTCTTGGCCAATAAGTACGAGTATATTACTAGCTCACTAGCCTTTTCCTACACTCTACACCGATTCCGAAGCGAAAGGCTAACACTAGTCGCACGATATTCCTCAGTCCAAAAATATAATATAGATGAAGCGTGAGCAAGGCACAAGCGGGCCACATGCGTCGCAGATATGGTCGGTCGTGTTTCCGTAACGTGGCTTAAACATTAATTGAGCAGTAAGACACAATTAAAGAACTGTTATGAATAAAAAATGACATGACCTAAAGGAAAATTTATGAGGAAGAGCAAACACGAATTAAATACGGTATGTGATCAGCTGATGGTACGATAACGAACTTGTGCTATAAGTTGCAACATCTGTTTCAAACATAACCTATTCGAACTAAACAAAGAGGTGTTGTGAATTTCGTACATAGTGATGAAAGCATGTAAGAAATTAATTTTCATCCGATAAGATCCTTTAACTTGAATTAAATATGGCCATATGGAATATTAAACTCACTGTTATAAAATAAATATTTGAAAGTTTTGCTAGTGGAAAAAAATACGATAGAAAAGCCGAAATATTTCAGAAAAATCGATTAGGTTTTTATATCTAGCCAATTTAACCGAATTCCAAGAAAAGTATGGCCATTCGAAACATTAACAAGAACACATTTTACAATTTTGAAAAGGTACAGAATGAAAATTTAGACCTCTTCATGCTGCCAAACATGTTATGTTTATTAACAAAAATGGTGTTTTGGTATATAAAAAATGTTTAGTTTAGTACTAGCTTTGATTATATATACACCTACAATAGATATTCCATCTAATAGGACTGCATTACATTTACATGGGACTACACTGGCGCTCCACAATGGACCACAAAAACAGCAGATATTTTAAGCCTCAAAATTTATTATTGGATAGGAAATCTATTTGTGTATCGAATCAATGGTTTTATTGAGCAACCGACGGGATAATTTTGAAAACTAAAAATATTAAACCCCCAAATAATTCATATTTTAAGACTTAACATTTAACGTTAGATGGGAAATATATTTGTGTATACATTTAAATTCGCGAGGGAAATTGCTACCTAAAAATAAAAGGTAGTTGAAAACTACATATATTTAAAATTAAATTTAGTTTTCATGGCATCTGAATTTAGCTAATTAGTTTTTCAAATGTTTACTTGTGAGTTACACTATGAAATGAAATGAATGAAATGAAATGAAAAACGTCTTTATTTATATTCAAGAGGCGAAGTTAGGGCTGGAGAGCCCTCTCTACCACTTAACCTCATCATACATAACGAGATATTTTCAAATATAAATAACAATTTACAAGGAAATACAAAATAGAAATTGCAATGTACGAATTTTTACTATTATGTAACATTTTAATATCAACCATTTACAAATGACTTAAGCGATAGTTGAAGTAGAAGAATGAAAATCTCAATAACGGAGTAGAAATCACATGTCACGTTACCTAAAAAAACAACCCAATCTGTCAGAGTTTAGCTTGGAGCCTTATTTAACTTTAGTGTCTATTTAACTTATTTTGTCATGGCTTCAGCTACACAACAAAACTACATTATATTCTGAAACTATAACACTTGGTAGATTACACTAAACAAATTAGTACATCATTTACAACTCTGGTCTCATTCATTATCGATACTACAATCGAATAAAATAAATATTCGCCATAGTAAGACTATACTACAGTGACTGAAACCAGCATGAACCTATTACTGTTTGTAGCCTAAGATATTCGCCATAGTAAGACTATACTAAAGCGATTGAAATCAGCATAAACCTGTTACTCTTTGTAGCCCAAGATATTCGCCATAGTAAGACTATACTACAGTGACTGAAACCAGCATGAACCTATTACTGTTTGTAGCCCAAGATATTCGCTATAGTAAGACTATATTACAGTGACTGAAACCAGCATGAACCTGTTACTGTTTGTAGCCCAAGATATTCGCCATAGTAAGACTATACTACAGTGACTGAAACCAGCATGAACCTGTTGCTGTTTGTAGCCCAAGATATTCGCCATAGTAAGACTATACTACAGTGACTGAAACCAGCATGAACCTATTACTGTTTGTAAACTAAGATATTCGCCATAGTAAGACTATATTACAGTGACTGAAACCAGCATGAACCTATTACTGTTTGTAGCCCAAGATATTCGCCATAGTAAGACTATACTACAGTGACTGAAACCAGCATGAACCTATTACTGTTTGTAGCCCAAGATATTCGCCATAGTAAGACTATACTACAGTGACTGAAACCAGCATGAACCTATTACTGTTTGTAGCCCAAGATATTCGCCATAGTAAGACTATACTACAGTGACTGAAACCAGCATGAACCTGTTACTGTTTGTAGCCCAAGATATTCGCCATAGTAAGACTATACTACAGTGACTGAAAACAGCATGAACCTGTTGCTGTTTGTAGCCCAAGATATTCGCCATAGTAAGACTATACTACAGTGACTGAAACCAGCATGAACCTATTACTGTTTGTAAACTAAGATATTCGCCATAGTAAGACTATACTACAGTGACTGAAACCAGCATGAACCTATTACTGTTTGTAGCCCAAGATATTAGCCATAGTAAGACTATACTACAGTGACTGAAACCAGCATGACCCTGTTACTGTTTGTAGCCCAAGATATTCGCCATAGTAAGACTATACTACAGTGACTGAAACCAGCATGAACCTGTTACTGTTTGTAGCCCAAGATATTCGCCATAGTAAGACTATACTACAGTGACTGAAACCGGCATGAACCTATTACTGTTTGTAGCCCAAGATATTCGCTATAGTAAGACTATATTACAGTGACTGAAACCAGCATGAACCTATTACTGTTTGTAAACCAAGATATTCGCCATAGTAAGACTATACTACAGTGACTGAAACTAGCATGAACCTATTACTGTTTGTAGCCCAAGATATTCGCAATAGTAAGACTATACTACAGTGACTGAAACCAGCATGAACCTATTACTGTTTGTAGCCCAAGATATTCGCCATAGTAAACTATACTACAGTGACTGAAACCAGCATGAACCTATTACTGTTTGTAGCCCAAGATATTCGCTATAGTAAGACTATATTACAGTGACTGAAACCAGCATGAACCTATTACTGTTTGTAAACCAAAATATTCGCCATAGTAAGACTATACTACAGTGACTGAAACCAGTATGAACCTATTACTGTTTGTAGCCCAAGATATTCGCCATAGTAAGACTATACTACAGTGACTGAAACCAGCATGAACCTGTTACTGTTTGTAGCCCAAGATATTCGCCATAGTAAGACTATACTACAGTGACTGAAACCAGCATGAACCTATTACTGTTTGTAGTCCAAGATATATTACAACATTCTTATTACATAAAGCTGCAAAGAGTATGAAAACTGTTTGGGCAATATGTCAATATAAAACTTTATTAATTTTGGTTTGAGCACAGTATGCTGTGGCTAAAGAAATTTTGTTATTTGATGAATGAAATGTATTTTATGAATCTTAAATAAACGTTATTAACATGGCGAGAAGTTCCAAAATTCCCTTTTTACTAAAAAAACTGAAATATCTACTTCTTAGCACTTCTTATTTTTAGCCATTTCTCCATTATTTAGGGTGTTTCCTACATATTATTTGACGTTGTTTTATTTACATAAAATACTTTAGTTTGTGAAAATTGCTTCTTGAGATTGCTTCCTTTATGGCCAATTACAATAAAAGCAACAACTCATCACAACACTTATGTTCATGGAAAGTCAGCAGGCCGTCTCGGAAGCAATGCACTCGATTTTAACGCAAACCTCATCATTTTGTAGAGCATATAAGGTTAAGATAGGTTAGTTTAGGTAGGCGAAGTGTAATTTTTTAGGCTGAGAAAATAAATTTGTCACAAAACAGTGATATTCGCTTTAAGCGTAAAAAAAACATATTGAGTAAAATAGAGTGTATACTAAATCGTTAAAAATAAACATTTTAGAAAGGGTTTTATCATCCGTTTGAAAACCAGCTTTCTATATTTTCGGTTAAAAAGCTCGTTTTTAATAGTTCAAAAATCTTTCCTTAAAATATTCTACCGGTTCGAAACAAAAAAATTATGGTTACTATAGCAGCATCTAAAAAATGTATAATCACTTACATATTATATTAATAATCACTTACGGATTACATAATTTATAATCCGTAAATTTGAGAAGCAAAGAATCCAGTAGATAAATGGGAAACTATATATATATATATATATATATATATATATATATATATATATATATATAGTTTCCCATTTATCTACTGGATTCTTTGCTTCTCTAAAACAGTTAATCTAAAAATAATTTCACAGAATTGCATGCACATTGTACACTTCAACAAATTGTTATAATAACAATATTATTATATTTAGACTATAAAGTATAACAACATTGCAATGATAATCATTTTTTCATATTAATTTTGATCTTATTTTTATTCCATCCACAAGCTTATATTGACTCAAAACAACCAACAGTCAAATGCCACACTTTAAAATGTTTCTAATTCATTGACTATAAAAGAAGTAAAATAGAGATGTACATTAAATAAATGTTCAAATACTTAAAAAGTAAAATATAAATTGAACAAATGTTGGCCATAATATATTGAAATGTAGCATGGCATTTTCCTTATATATTTAAAATATATATATACACAGGAAACTCAGAACATTAGCTAATTATCATTTAAAAATATCAATAGGATAAAACCTTTTCTATACTTTGTTTGAAATAACAGCTTAAGTTATTGGGAAAAAAAAAGAAAAAAAATATTCCATACATTGTGCAATAGTATCTAATTATGTATTACATCTAATATTGAAATATATGCATTTTAACATTATCTTTTACATTAAAAAAATCTAATACTATATCAATGTAACAAATAAAAAAACCATCAAAGTTAAGACATGGAGTAATGAGATTCAAGCAACCTTTTTACATAATAAAATATAAATAACAGTAAACACGGTTGTATTGGCGACACTTTTCACACATACTCCGTTGTTTCATTATAATTTAATTAAATATGAGTTTGGGGCTGACAGGAGGAATCTCCTCGCGTGAATATACAACTGGAATAAGCTATTTGCACATTAGTAGACTTAGAGTTCTAGCTGAATTAAAGGAAACACGAAACAATTTCAGTCAACCATTTTTGTGTAAACAACGAGACAGGCTGTCTATTACTCTCTATCAGACCTGCAAACACACTAGCCAGCTGAACTGTCACGTGTTGATAAACAATGGAAAATTACAAAACTAGCTAAAATCTTAGTTTACTCATAACTAATACGTTCGGTCAAATCTTACTTTACTCATAACTAATACGTTCGGTCAAACCTTACTTTACTCATAACTAATACGTTCGGTCAAATCTTACTTTACTCATAACTAATACGTTCGGTCAAATCTTACTTTACTCATAACTAATACGTTCGCTCAAATCTTACTTTACTCATAACTAATACGTTCGGTCAAACCTTACTTTACTCATAACTAATACGTTCGGTCAAATCTTACTATACTCATAACTAATACGCTCGGTCAAATCTTACTTTACTCATAACTAATACGTTCGGTCAAATCTTACTTTACTCATAACTAATACGTTCGGTCAAATCCTTGAAATGATGCTTAATACTATATTGACATTTATTAGTGAGAACTGAGACAAAATATTCATTATTTTACTTAATTCTATAGATTTTAACGTAACAAATAAACAAAAAATCATAAACAATGTAGGGTGAGTGTACCAGTGAATGAACGTTCTCCAGTAAAAGACGTTTTGTATATATAACATCATATTAAGCTTTTATTATTGCCTAGTCTATCACAAACCGTCTTAAAAGTAACTTTGGAGCTTGATTGGAATCCTCCCTGTCACTGGTTCAAAAATAAAGGGTCAAACATCTGTTTGTAACACAAACAAAATCAAGTGTTCCACTCAGTTCTCCTTCAGCTTGTCCACTATAGTGTATCGCAAGAACAATGTCAACTGTACTTCTCATTGTTCTCTTATTATTAATTGAAACAGCAATATTTTATATGTAATTGACAGTAAACATATTAAGGTCTACAATTCTACTCATTTTAAGATCGAAAACCTAACCAACAATTAATTAAGAGTCTGAATCACAAATATGGTTATAACCAGTGAATTACCCTTTTGGGCATTCACTAGATTTTGAACAATTTTCTTTTAAAGTTTTGAAAACAATATTTTCTGACAGATCAAAGTTCTAGAAAACACAAAAAAACCATCAGAAATCATGTGGATACACTATAACCAGAATTTGACCGGGGGTTGAAGTTAACGGTAATTTACTACATTTAACATTTAGTTAAATGTATTTTCAACACTAAGCTGTACTATTTACCTGCACAAATAGATAATAAAACATTTTTCAAACCTCATTTTATACTTTTAATAGGCTATTTACTAATAAGTTCTAATATGCCTAAAATAATACGTGTGCTGAATATTTTTACGAATGCGTTTTATTAATATTAACAACATTTGAATAAAACATGCTAATTGGTCTTTCTATACTTAAAAGTTGCTAGGTTCGTCTAAGTTTCATTATTCTTAGCTATTCACCACGCCTCGAAAACAGTTGTTGTCTTTGTCTATCTTTTTCTTGCTCATTTTTTTACTTTCCCTTTTAATTTTCCTCTTTTTTATAGCACTCTCCTTTTATGTAGTTTATTATTTGTTATCATAGTGCAATTGCCAGTTTTTGGAAGTTATAGCAATAGGAACGTTTCTTGCTTTCTCTTCTTTGTTTGACCTTCTTCCTTTTTCGGACAATACAAGTGTTTTTCCCAAGGATCTGACTTAGGACTATCGCTTCTTCCAAGCGAAGAATTAGATGCTGACAAAACTGTTTTGTTTTGTTGGGTAGGTGCGTCTTCAGTTGTTTTGTGTGGAATGTCTTTTTCGTGTATTCCTTGGCTCCGACCACGTATTGGAGTTGTACAGCAACCTCTGTTATTTCCCTGCGTACCAAGAAAGTGTACTTGAACTCATATACTAATACCAATGAATGACCGGTCATTCACTGGGGAAACACTGGTCATGAACTGGTAGATAGGCGGTCTTTCAATGGTGCAATGATTTATGTACAATCAATTATATTTTTCAATACGGTACTCTGTTTGAACATAAAACAGTTTTATGTTCAGGAAGTACAGGAGAATACGGGTACGACGTTTATACTATTCCCTACACTGTAGCGTAACAGCTTGTTTTCCTATGTAACATTTAAGTTGAAACTAAAGCTTAAACGGCCATTCACTGGTGCACTCACCTTAGTAATGAAAAATATGAAATAAATTACACAAGGGCTAGTACAATCACTTATTGTTTATAGAGATCGGAGATAGCAAACTCATTTTGAAGTATTTTTGATGCCTAAAATATTAGATATTAATTAACCTTTGATTTAATGCTTGAGTATCTGCTTCATATTTTACAAGGAAATCATCTCTCCTCAGAAGGATTCTATTAGAATTTATTTTATTTAAAAGTGAAATAGGAAAATTAAATAATACATGTAAATCGATGACAAATTCCTTAGATGAATTTGGATTTATCTTATTGGATGCTCCTACATTCATTATATACCACACAGTTCTTAGGACACTACAAAATCAAGAAGGGCTAACACTGACTGCCTTATGAAGTATCTCATACACAGGTCTCATTCCTGCCCTCTCACCAATACACTTACACTGTGGTAATCTCATGTGGACTGTCAACAGTGTGTTTGGTTGGGTAGTAGGGAGACTCGTCATCAAGTAACACTGACGGCCTTGAGAAGTATCTCAAACACAGGTCTCATTCCTCCCCTCTCACCAATACACTTACGCTGTGGTACTCATGTGGACTGTCAACAGTGTGTTTGGGTGGGTAGTAGGGAGACTCGTCATCAAGTAACACTGACGGCCTTGAGAAGTATCTCATACACAGGTCTCATTCCTCCCCTCTCACCAATACACTTACGCTGTGGTAATCTCATGTGGACTGCCAACAGTATGTTTGGGTGGGTAGTAGGGAGACTCGTCATCAAGTAACACTGACGGCCTTGAGAAATATCTCATACACAGGTCTCATTCCTCCCCTCTCACCAATACACTTACGCTGTGGTAATCTCATGTGGACTGTCAACAGTGTGTTTGGTTGGGTTGTAGGGAGACTCGTCAAGTAACACTGACGGCCTTGAGAAGTATCTCAAACACAGGTCTCATTCCTGCCCTCTCACCAATACACTTACGCTGTGGTACTCATGTGGACTGTCAACAGTGTGTTTGGGTGGGTAGTAGGGAGACTCGTCATCAAGTAACACTGACGGCCTTGAGAAGTATCTCAAACACAGGTCTCATTCCTGCCCTCTCACCAATACACTTACGCTGTGGTACTCATGTGGACTGTCAACAGTGTGTTTGGGTGGGTAGTAGGGAGACTCGTCATCAAGTAACACTGACGGCCTTGAGAAGTATCTCAAACACAGGTCTCATTCCTGCCCTCTCACCAATACACTTACACTGTGGTAATCTCATGTAGACTGTCAACAGTGTGTTTGGGTGGGTAGTAGGGAGACTCGTCATCAAGTAACACTGACGGCCTTGAGAAGTATCTCAAACACTGGTCTCATTCCTGCCCTCTCACCAATACACTTCCACTTTGGTAATCTCATGTGGACTGTCAACAGTGTGATGGGTGGGTAGTAGTGAGACGCGTCATCAAGTACCACTGACGGCCTTGAGAAGTATCTCAAACACAGGTCTCATTCCTGCCCTCTCAACAATACACTTACGCTGTGGTACTCATGTGGACTGTCAACAGTGTGTTTGGGTGGGTAGTAGGGAGACTCGTCATCAAGTAACACTGACGGCCTTGAGAAGTATCTCAAACACAGGTCTCATTCCTGCCCTCTCACCAATACACTTACGCTGTGGTAATCTCATGTAGACTGTCAACAGTGTGTTTGGGTGGGTAGTAGGGAGACTCGTCATCACGTAACACTGACGGCCTTGAGAAGTATCTCAAACACAGGTCTCATTCCTGCCCTCTCACCAATACACTTACGCTGTGGTACTCATGTGGACTGTCAACAGTGTGTTTGGGTGGGTAGTAGGGAGACTTGTCATCAAGTAACACTGACGGCCCTTGAGAAGTATCTCAAACACAGGTCTCATTCCTGCCCTCTCACCAATACACTTACGCTGTGGTACTCATGTGGACTGTCAACAGTGTGTTTGGGTGGGTAGTAGGGAGACTCGTCATCAAGTAACACTGACGGCCTTGAGAAGTATCTCAAACACAGGTCTCATTCCTGCCCTCTCACCAATACACTTACACTGTGGTAATCTCATGTAGACTGTCAACAGTGTGTTTGGGTGGGTAGTAGGGAGACTCGTCATCAAGTAACACTGACGGCCTTGAGAAGTATCTCATACACAGGTCTCATTCCTCCCCTCTCACCAATACACTTACGCTGTGGTACTCATGTAGACTGTCAACAGTGTGTTTGGTTGGGTAGTAGGGAGACTCGTCATCAAGTAACACTGACGGCCTTGAGAAGTATCTCATACACAGGTCTCATTCCTCTCCTCTCACCAATACACTTCCACTGTGGTAATCTCAAGTGGCCTGTCAACAGTGTGTTAGGGTGAGTAACAAGCAGGGAGGCTTGTCATCAACCAGGTATCGTATTGTATATATACGAGTTAATCTGGTATATACAGAGGATGACTTAAGTGATCCAAAAGTCATAGATTAATAATCAATTTGTAGTTAATTTCAGTTAGTTTATTTAGTTAGTTATAGTATTGATACGTATTGATACCAATCATGTTACAAAATTATAGAATTAATAAAAAACAAATTGCCTAGTGTGATAGTTAAGATGTGATATAGTAACAACTTGTACATAGGATCTGTTCTAAGGCTCCAATATGTCCAGCCTGGTAAGGGCTCCAAACTACTGAGGAGTACTCAATCATCGGTGTACTAAAGAGTGTGGTAATAGTTGATGGAGACTGGAAGTCCTTTACTGTTCGGAATATGAATCCCATTAATGAGTTAGCCCTATTGTATAAGTGTAATGTGTGATTCCACGGATTTAGATCATTGGACATGACAATGCCGAGATCCCTGAACTTATCTACTCCGGTCAGTGTAGAGTTGAGAATCATGTAGTCGTATAGTTTAGGAGATGCGGATCTAACATAGGTAATAAAGGCGCTTTTCTTAGTATTCAAGTCCATACCATTCGACTGACACCAGGCTATAATAGAGTTCAATGTATCTTGTAATACTCTACAATCATTTAGGCAGGTCACTTCCAAAAATATCTCGATGTTGTCAGCAAACATGAGATACTTAGTATCGATGACATTGCTGATGTCATTCAGATATAAGTTGAATAAAAATGGGGCTAAGCGAAAGCCTTGGGGTACACCTGATGAAGTCAGGAAAGGTTTGGAGACAGAGCCTGCGTAGCTTACAACCAGACGTCGGTTGCTTCAGTAACTACGAAACCACTCTAGTAATATGCCACAAACTCCATATGCTTTGAGCTTGGATATAATATGGTTATGATTTACCCTGTCAGAGGCCTTCGAGAAGTCTAAGAGGATACAGTCAACTTGGCGCTGCTTGGTGAAGGCAGAGATAATGTAATGCTGTAGTAAAATCAGGTTTATTGATGTTGATTTCCCGCTCAGAAAACCATGTTGCTCATTGACAATTATTTGCTTGAAGAGAAACGAGAGCCTGTCAAGAACCAAACTGTCATAAACATTGGCAAATATAGGTTGGATAGCAATGGGCTGGTAATTTCTTACATGGTGTTTGTTGCCAGATTTGAAGATCGGTATAACATAACTTAACTTTAAGTTGTCAGGGAAGATTCTGTTGTCAAGCAGCATATTTTGACTTCAACAATACTTTACAATATTGTCTACAGAATTGTTAAAATATATTTAACACTTGAATACATGATTTATACTTACATACATGCAGATATAGTTTGTGATCAAAATGAAATTATTTTGAAAATATTAACCTTCATACAAAAATAAATTAGGCCCCACAAATGTCAAAAGCAATTTATATTATTTTTAACTGTACACATGTTAGCTTACAGGAAATAATTTAACATTCTAAAATTCATAATTTTAATTTAAAAACTCAAACTACATCTGGACTGAATAAAAGTACATACTAATTTTTCTTATTTCAACTAATTTACTTTATTTTAAGAAAAATTCAGAATTTTTACTGTATACTAAGAATACAAGAGAATATTTGGCACATAGCTTCTTAAAAATCATGTTATGGGAAAAAATTAATAACACTAACATAAATGCTATTTGGTCCCTATATGTTTTATATATTACTAATACATCATGTAAAATTTAATAGATGGCTAAAAGTTTACATAGATTATCTATATATACTGAAATGTACAGAAATTCTACATCGTATTTTACTAAAAATATAGGTAAGTACAGATTAAAATGAAACATAAGTGTTTGATCCATACAAGCAAACGGTAAAGGATATTGAAGAAGTTATATTTTTACCATTATTAGAACTTTTTCATTTTTTATAATACAAAGAACATATTATACTTTTTAAAGAATCCATGCGGGCTGCTTCACTAAAAACGGTTAAAACAACTGTACATCTATAGCACAAGGGAACTCACTGTAATATGCCAAAAAACAACAATTGAATAACAAAATATCGTCAACTAACATACACAAATTGCACGTTTGAATTACAATGTTTTTATCATGACATTAGATATTGATTGCAAGAGTGTATGCTGTCGTTAATATGGCTATACGTTAAGGAAAACAATGAAAAATACATAATAAATAATATCACTGACAGTAATTTCAAATATTTAAATTAATAAATAAATACACGCTTACCTTACAAAATATATTTTAGTTTGAAACAAACAACACTAATCATTTTTATCACTCAAAATCTTTGTAGCGCTGAAAAACAATAGGAAAATGAATAATAACAATGAACACAACGACTAAATTCATTGGAATACAGTCTTAAGAATTTCTTATTAAAAATAATCACCATCTTATATACATAGTACACTATATAAATGCAACAGGCATAATTATCAACTAAACAAATAATTTTAGATAAAATACAAATTCGACTAGACATTATTCATCATGAAGAATAGTACTCACTACCTTCGTGCCCAGGATCTAGTCCATGGCTGAGCAGAGGAAAACACCATCTCTTTACTGGCAGAGGTGGAGGTTATAAGCTGCCAGAGTTGATGGAAGTAGGTGGGTGGCAATAAGCTGAAGAGGAAATCCACGGCAGAATGGTCGGTAGAATGCAGGAGATCGACGGCACTGTGCTCTGACAGGGCTAGCGAGCCCATGCCCGTGTGAGACATGTTGAGACGTGCCAGAAGAGTGCCGGTAACATGTACATCGTCTATCCAGAAGTATGGACTGCGCTGGGCCTCGCGGTACAACAGGAATACGGCATCAGGTGAGTAAAGGATAGCCCAACCCATGCAGTAGTCTGGATACCAGCGGTCAGCGTACTCCTTCGGACTAACACGCCACTTAGACCGATAGGACCGTTTAACAATGGCACTGGAGAGGACGTCGCAGAGGACTAGCCGGCGCGCCCCTAGTGGTGACAATTCATGAGACAGAAACTCCTGCAGGAACGGTGTGTTGACGAATACATCGTCGTCAATCTTGAGTATGTACTTGGCTCCGGGACAGTGATAGGTAACCCACTTCAGTCCCGAGACGTGCTTGTAGGTCAGGTTCCTGTAGGAATCGAGGAAGTTGCCTTGTACAAGATCATGGTGTTGCTCATTTTCACGTTCAAGTGACTCCTGAACGCTTGAAGATTCTGGCTCGCCCACCAGAAACACGAGGCG
The DNA here is from genome assembly GCA_035578905.1 of Stictocephala bisonia. NCBI lineage: Eukaryota > Metazoa > Arthropoda > Insecta > Hemiptera > Membracidae > Stictocephala > Stictocephala bisonia. Next base: position 47,974 of record JAQJVL010003053.1, on the reverse strand, counting down.
CACGGTCTTTCCCCATGTCGAGCGAATGGCGTGTCTGTTGAACGTGTGGTCTGGAGCCGTGTGTACAAGCACCAAGACGAGAGGAGGGGCAGAAGCGTTACAAACAGGTTCATTCATAAGAAATGTAAAGTTGTGCAGGTCGATGAGAGTATGAGAGTCATTATGGTTGAGCAAGTTGCAGTCGTAGGGTTCTGACAGCAGGGTTGCATTGGAAGGGCGCACAAGCTGATAGGGCGGCGAGATCGTAGATAGGGACGGGGAACAAGACTGATCCCCTGGGCAACCCGCAGACAGCCTCCATAGACTGAGGCACACCAGGCCTGCGGTCAGCACGACGGCGAGCAGTGGGTAGGTACGCCTCTCTATCATCGCCAACCACACGTTACCGCATCGCTCCCACTCTGAAACACCAACAGCGACTGTTAACACATCGATATACGGTAGCATACACATGGGATCTTAGAAGACGCGTAGCAAACCACTGGACAGGGAGTTTTGTGGAAGGGCAGGGACAGCTCGGAGGGTGGGGGGGGAAGGGGAAAGCGACAATAACAAGGAATCATAACTCAGAACAGCTGTTTATTAACTGTCGAGCTTATAAATAGTAGATAATTAAAATATAGCTACAGGCAATTTAATGAAATGTAAATACTAAATAACACGCCAATCTGAAATTTAGAAAAAAACTGTTACAATATACAAATTAATTAACTGGCCACTATAGTTGGGAAATTAGGGAAATATGAGGGTCATCAGGTGTACAAATATTGGAAACTAAGGAATTTTCTGAAAGGTTAGATAACATATACTGCGAGATGGTTGTACAAGGAGGGATGTGTTGAAAAAAAAGAGTGAATGATGAAGACAGAATAAACGCGGAATGTGTTGAAATGGGCTTTGTGCTGTTTAATCACATAATATCGTAAAAAAATGCGAAAATTCATACACGAGGGTTTTACTGTCAGTGAACACGACGACTGAATAGTGTTTGTCCATCCCTCCGGGTCCATTACCTGGCCACATAAAAAATAATGTCTGAAAAATATATTGTTATATTATAATTGCAAGTAATAATCTAATAAAAATAAACATAGTTTACAATATTTAGTCCCTCAATAACCCTCTACAAACACCGGTGCACTACCGAACCTCCTCACTCGGCCCAGCAGGTACCTGTGTCCGATTGCAGCTGGACTTCCACCCCGTATTAGGGGACTTATTGACATTGAATGACAGGTATACATATTACATCTAAAGGCTGATGAATCACTCACAATTACTAGAAATGTGATAAGTACATCCTGCAAATTAACAATATAATGGGTGGATCTCATCTTCACGTTACATTCAGATTGTTACATTTGATATTTACATAATTGTTATTTTTTAATTTGACAATCTTTTTAGACCTATAACATTTTTAAACCTGTAGTTGGAGGTCCAAAGCCCTCATAACAAAAGGTGATTAAAAAATGGTTTAAATTTAGATAAAAAACATGATTTATTAACTGTTCAATACTTCCACAGTAATAAACCTTTCGTGCACTGTTTAAATACTTCCAGGCGCACGATTCGGCAACGCCGAAATGCTCAGTTGAAACTAGTTTTGAGTGCTGAGCCTCGGGCTTTGCTTCCACATGAGCGCACATTGACGTCTGTTGAATTATCATGTGATATAAAATCTCAATATTTTTGTATCGCACTTACCGTTTTATAATCTTACTTTATTTTTCAATCCGGTATTTTAGAACCGTTTTGGAAGTCGGTATGATCAGCCATTTTTAAGATTGCAAGGGTTTACAAAAATTACAACAGAAAACTTTGTAAAATAGCAAATATTCTAGACTTAGGACAGACTACAAAAAACAACCTTCTGCACATGTGGTTAAAGGTTCACTGACTTATCTTTAGTACTTTTTGTTTTAGACATTTTAAAAGTTGAGCGCACTCCAAAAGTGCTAAAATTTCGTGTTTTTTGTATTCTACCTGCTATACAACATTCTTTAAGTCTTCAAAAAATATGTAAGTTATATGAAATTACATAAGCTAAATGTTGGTGTACAACGCAACGAAATCGGATGAGTATTTATTTTCTAGCAGAGGTTCAAACTCGAGTACATTGCTTTTTGAATCCGACAGTAGGCTCAGCAGGTACCTGTGTCCTCAGCGTCCACTGTAATGTGTCATTCACTTCATACCCTCAATAACACCGGTGCACCTACCCAACTCGGCTCAGCAGGTACCTGTGTCCTCAGCGTCCACTGTAATGTGTCATTCACTTCATACCCTCAATAACACCGGTGCACCTACCCAACTCGGCTCAGCAGGTACCTGTGTCCTCAGCGTCCACTGTAATGTGTCATTCACTTCATACCCTCAATAACACCGGTGCACCTACCCAACTCGGCTCAGCAGGTACCTGTGTCCTCAGCGTCCACTGTAATGTGTCATTCACTTCATACCCTCAATAACACCGGTGCACCTACCCAACTCGGCTCAGCAGGTACCTGTGTCCTCAGCGTCCACTGTAATGTGTCATTCACTTCATACCCTCAATAACACCGGTGCACCTACCCAACTCGGCCCAGCAGGTACCTGTGTCCTCAGCGTCTACTGTAATATGTCATTCACTTCATACCCTCAATAACACCGGTGCACCTACCCAACTCGGCCCAGCAGGTACCTGTGTCCTCAGCGTCCACTGTAATGTGTCATTCACTTCATACCCTCAATAACACCGGTGCACCTACCCAACTCGGCCCAGCAGGTATCTGTGTCTTTAGCGTCTACTGTAATGTGTCATTCACTTCATACCCTCAATAACACCGGTGCACCTACCCAACTCGGCCCAGTAGGTATCTGTGTCCTCAGCGTCCACTGTAATGTGTCATTCACTTCATACCCTCAATAACACCGGTGCACCTACCCAACTCGGCTCAGCAGGTATCTGTGTCCTCAGCGTCCACTGTAATGTGTCATTCACTTCATACCCTCAATAACACCGGTGCACCTACCCAACTCGGCCCAGCAGGTATCTGTGTCCTCAGCGTCCACTGTAATGTGTCATTCACTTCATACCCTCAATAACACCGGTACACCTACCCAACTCGGCTCAGCAGGTATCTGTGTCCTCAGCGTCCACTGTAATGTGTCATTCACTTCATACCCTCAATAACACCGGTACACCTACCCAACTCGGCTCAGCAGGTATCTGTGTCCTCAGCGTCCACTGTAATGTGTCATTCACTTCATACCCTCAATAACACCGGTGCACCTACCCAACTCGGCCCAGCAGGTATCTGTGTCCTCAGCGTCCACTGTAATGTGTCATTCACTTCATACCCTCAATAACACCGGTGCACCTACCCAACTCGGCCCAGCAGGTATCTGTGTCCTCAGCGTCCACTGTAATGTGTCATTCACTTCATACCCTCAATAACACCGGTACACCTACCCAACTCGGCTCAGCAGGTATCTGTGTCCTCAGCGTCCACTGTAATGTGTCATTCACTTCATACCCTCAATAACACCGGTGCACCTACCCAACTCGGCTCAGCAGGTATCTGTGTCCTCAGCGTCCACTGTAATGTGTCATTCACTTCATACCCTCAATAACACCGGTGCACCTACCCAACTCGGCCCAGCAGGTATCTGTGTCCTCAGCGTCCACTGTAATGTGTCATTCACTTCATACCCTCAATAACACCGGTACACCTACCCAACTCGGCTCAGCAGGTATCTGTGTCCTCAGCGTCCACTGTAATGTGTCATTCACTTCATACCCTCAATAACACCGGTGCACCTACCCAACTCGGCCCAGCAGGTATCTGTGTCCTCAGCGTCCACTGTAATGTGTCATTCACTTCATACCCTCAATAACACCGGTACACCTACCCAACTCGGCCCAGCAGGTATCTGTGTCTTTAGCGTCTACTGTAATGTGTCATTCACTTCATACCCTCAATAACACCGGTGCACCTACCCAACTCGGCCCAGCAGGTATCTGTGTCCTCAGCGTCCACTGTAATGTGTCATTCACTTCATACCCTCAATAACACCGGTGCACCTACCCAACTCGGCTCAGCAGGTATCTGTGTCCTCAGCGTCCACTGTAATGTGTCATTCACTTCATACCCTCAATAACACCGGTGCACCTACCCAACTCGGCCCAGCAGGTATCTGTGCCTTTAGCGTCTACTGTAATGTGTCACTCACGTCATTCTTCTATGCCAGTGGTTCTAAACTTTTACCACCAAGGACCACTTTGAATCGCAAGATATTTTAATTAAATTAAGTAAAATAAATCATTTTACATTATAAAATTGTATTGCCATCTAATTAAACATTAATGCAAACATACGGCAACACACAATAAATTATTTGGCACGTAAGTAGTCTATCATAAAAAAAAAAAAAAACTGGCAAATCAAAGTTTAGAATAATGAAAATTAAAATAAAATACCTATATTATAACACGCAGTCTCTCCATGACTGCCTTACAGTTCATCACCAAGTACTATTTTCATATTTAGCCTAAAACAAGTTATATTTATGTGGCAAATATTTGATAAATCTTAACCTCATCAGAATGAACATCGAGATGAACTGCTCGCTCGCTAATATGTGACAATGTTTTATTGTCTTACAGCACCAAGGCCAACCTATTATATATACAGGGTGTCCAGCTTCGAATATAAAATATTTTAGAAAATTGTTTGTCAGGTACAAGCAAATAATGCCATATAACATGTGTCCTTTCTCGATTCGTTTTCTGCCTGTGTGTCTGTATGTGTTTTTGATACAAAATTGAATATCTCAATAACCGTTTGACATACAATACTGAATTTTTGTATGTAAGTTGATATTAAAACGATACATCATGTAACAAGGCTGAATGTATCAGTTTAAACATGGTTGCCGTCTAAAAACTTCAAAGTAAAATAAAACAAAACTACACATTTACCCAAAAATGTTAAGACAATATTTGTAGAATACGTTATGCCAAAATCAACTGTATGCCAATTTGAAAGATCGGTTGATAAATAACAAAGAAAACTTACTTTTTGTGACGGAAAGCATTATCTGGGTAAAGAGTACTTTGATATCAATGCTTTCCGTCACAAAAAATGAGCTTTCTCTGTTATCAACCGATCTTTCAAATTGGCATACAGTTGATTTTGGCACAACGTATTCTACAAATATTGTCTTTTAACATTTTTGGGTAAACGTATATTTTGTTTATATTTTACTTTGAAGTTTTTAGACAGCCACCATTTTTAAACTGATAAACTGAGACATTCAACCTTTTTACATGATGTATCGTTTTAATATCAACTTCCATACGAACATTCAGTATTGTATGTCAAATGGTTATTGAGATATTCAATTTTGTATACAAAAAACACATACAGACACACAGGCAGAAAACGAATCGAGAAAGGACACATGTTATATGGCATTATTTGCTTGTATTGGCATGACAAATAATACTCAAAAATATGTGGAGCATTGGAAGCTTGACACCTTGTACATACATACATATTAATACATTCCCCACACTATTATATCAAAACACACACACACACGCACGCGCACGCGCACGCACGCACACACGCACACACGCACGCACGCACGCACGCACGCACACACGCACGCACGCACACACACACACAAACACACACACAAACACACACACACAAACACACACACACACAAACACACACACACACACAAACACACACACACACAAACACACACACACAAACACACACACACAAACACACACACACAAACACACACACACAAACACACACACACAAACACACACAAACAAACACACACAAACAAACACACACAAACAAACACACACAAACAAACACACACAAACAAACACACACAAACAAACACACACAAACAAACACACACAAACAAACACACACAAACAAACACACACAAACAAACACACACAAACAAACACACACAAACACAAACAAACACACACAAACACACACAAACACACACAAACACACACACACAAACACAAACACAAACACAAACACACACACACACACAAACACACACACACGAACACGCACACGCACACGCACGCACGCACACGCACGCACGCACGCACGCGCGCACACACACACACACACACACACACACACACACACACACACACACACACACACACACACACACACACACACACACACACACACAAACACACACGCACGCACACATATTTTTATTTATTTATTTATATAAATAAAAAAATTGTTTATTTACAAAAACATCATGTTATATGCATATTTTAATAAACAAATCATAACTTAATTTAATATAAATTGGAAATTACTTAAAACTTATACGAACCAAATTATACATTTATTTATCATAGCAATCCTCGGATCTTTTCCGTTATACGTATACCACTATTTAAATATATTGAATTATACATTTTAACCATTGTTTGGTATAAATAACGGAACACGGTATTCAATTTATTGATTTAAAACAAGTTTTCCTCATTTTCAACCTTTAGAATCCCAATACATTGAGGCCGCCCATATACATCGCGCCGCGGCAGTTATGGTTAGGTTAGGTTATTATATTGTAGAATGAACCTGTAATTTGTAAAAACATTCTACAACAGGCTATGCTAACCTAACCTAACCATAACTGCCGCGGCACGATGTATATGGAAATATTTTGGGATTTCTGACACATAACGGAAAAGATCCGACATTAAATAGTGGTATACGTATAACGGAAGAGATCCCAATCCTCTAATCATATAAAAGTGATTGTTGCAATGACAGTGACTTTTTCCCTCCCTTCTTCATCTAACTTGGCAGTGGAAGCATCTAAATAATAAATCATAACTTAATAACATAATGAAATATAATTTTTTAGCGAATTAAAGAAAGTGTAATTAGAATAACATTAAAATTGTCAATAATAACTTAAACATCATAAATATTGCACATGAAGATATTTTAAAAATTTGGTGAGATCTGGCCATAGTAAAATTCACCTTCATCCTGGACCTACCTACCTGTCATTCGAGGTGAACCTTTCAGTCCACATTATATCCATCCTTCTTTTGATCTTCATTAAATCAAATATTTCTATAAATGTTATTGTTTTGTAAATTAATTAACCATTATTCTCTACTTTGTTTTAATCAAAATCAATTAGCCTACTTGAACTATATATCGATCAAGTCAAGCCAGCACAATATCCTACTCAGAGATTTTGTATATCTCATATCATAATCTGAACAAGGTATTTACTGCGTACATTTTTAACTTAACCTAACTCACTGCCACTTTTCTCTTCCTATCCCTCTTCTTCCCCCACAATTGCCGAAATCGTGCCTTTCTGTTGTGATTGGTTTTACAACAGTTTCTACGAATTTAAGAGAGGCTTGCTAATGAACTCAGGAATGCGGGAGATCTGATGCTCGGGTCAATAACAATGTTTAGACAACAGAGGATTAGGACTGCCGCAGCCTACCTGGACCAAGTGCATCTGTCAGGCACAGACATGGGCCGAACACGAACGTAAATTACCAGGAAACAGTACGTGGACGACACTACACGATATGGTAAAATGAACAGAAACCAGAAGAAATGTATTGCCGCAGTCAGTGTTTGAAAGGTAAATATGTATAAACAAAATTAAAAAAAATCTAAAGCTGATTAATTTATTAACAATATTTAATTTGGGTTAAGCATTTCATTTATTTTATAAAGCTTTAGATTACACAAACTATTATTTAGTCTTTAGTGTATTATCAAAATTGATATTCATAATTTAAAGCATATTTTCAACAAATACATAACAAACATATTATTTGGGCCAGTCCGTTATTAAAAAAAAGCTAAACATTCATTGGACAATTACACACTAATTATTTCCAGAATATACTATTTAGGTTCAATGACGCCGACCCCACAGGCCTCAGGCCATCAATACCGTTACTGTACTGTAATCCTTACATTACGACAGAAGTGTTATGTTAAAAACACATTAACGTCACTGGAGTTTGGGTTGCCGAGCACAGGAAGGGGATATGATGATGAGTCAGAGTGTGGATTACTTACTCACTCTGAGGACTAGTCAGAAAACTATCTATCTATGAACGAGAGCAAATGCTCAATTGTTGTGAATGGAATAACATTTATACTGTCGGTTTCACTCAAGTAAGCATACGTGCTACGAATGTATGGTTAACAGTATAATCCATTCTTAGGCAACTCGTTCAAATTGTACATATCCGAACGGCGTACCGTATCTTCTAGCAACATGTGCACATACTGATCTATGTTTAACGGCATGCTACATGATACACACAACAAAGCGTGCATACGGTACTGAGATCTATGTTTAATTACATGCTACAAGATACACACAACAAAGCGTGCATAAGGTACTGAGATCTATGTTTAACGGCATGCTACATGATACATACAACAAAGCGTGCATACGGTACTGAGATCTATGTTTAACGACATGCTACATGATACACACAACAAAGCGTGCATACGGTACTGAGATCTATGTTTAACGGCATGCTACATGATACATACAACAAAGCGTGCATACGGTACTGAGATCTATGTTTAACGACATGCTACATGATACACACAACAAAGCGTGCATACGGTACTGAGATCTATGTTTAATTACATGCTACATGATACACACAACAAAGCGTGCATACGGTACTGAGATCTATGTTTAACGGCATGCTACATGACACACACAACAAAGCGTGCAACATGATACTAATATATCATGGTAAACGCAATCAAACGCCTTGGATAGATCACAAAAAATACTAATTGTATACAGCAACCCATGCAATGAGGTTGCCACCCGGTCCACAAATTTCAGGACAGTACCTGCTGTACTCTCGCCCCTGTTAAATCCAAACTGAGAATCGCTTAGTAAGTTATAAAATTTAGCATAACTATACAATAGTTCAAAAACAACCTTTTAAAATAATTTGAAAAAGTAGACAACGGATTAATTGGTCTGAAATTGTCACTTAGGAATTTGATTTACTGTTGAGTATTTTAGTAAATTAAGAAAAAGTTAGAGTTTTCAGTGATCAATTTATAAGATAAGTTAGAGGATTTGCAATTAGGTTAATGCATTTTTAAGTATAAATGGTAACAGTTCATCCAACCAGCATTTATATTTGATGGTGATTTATTGAAATTATTTCAAATCCAGTAGTTTTGAAAACTCAATTAAGAATCTCTTTTTATACAAACTGGAACAAAATTAATAGCTTCCTGCGATACAAAGAACAGATAATTTAGTAAATATCTACACACAATGTTCATTTAGAGTACTCGCGTTTTATTATTTTTTCTTTTATTGTACAGTAATAACCAGTACTCTTTTGTTCCCTTAATAACCAGTTCTTGAACGGGTTCCCTTGTAACGAATTGTGCTCTTTCTTCCTTTCTTCATTTGTCTGCCAGTTTCTGGCCTTACGAGATTCCAGACTGTCCTTACTTTGTTACTGGAGTAAACAATTCATGAGTGTCAAAGTTTGGATTTTCATCAGTACATAGGAAAAAAAAAAAAAACATACATATACGTAGGCTGTATTTCACGGCCCGTACCTCACAGTGAAATCCTATAACAAGAACTGGTTTGAACCCACAAACTAAACATACATATACGTAGGCTGTATTTCACGGCCCGTACCTCACAGTGAAATCCTATAACAAGAACTGGTTTGAACCTACAAACTAAACACAAGGTCAGATTGCAGGAATCTTACGTTTTAACGTTCTCAGTAATTTAAGAATCCTTGTAAATCTCTTCTTCCACAAAATCTTTATCACTGTTCATTTTAATATACACTGAAATGTTATTTTTTTGAAGTATAGTTATAAGAATGTAGCAAAACTTAAGTACAGTGGGTGAAATGCATATAATTTATGTAAAACAGTGTAAACTACTTTGAAAGTCCAGTGGTCTTGACCGGAGGGTTCCGACGTTATTGCAAGATAACGGAGTCAAGCAACATCGGTCGTGGTTGTCCCTTGGATGGGTGACCTTCTGAGAGCGATCCTGTACTTGCACGCAACGCGCCTGCCCGATCACTGATAGTGGTTCGGAAGTCGCCCTTAAGCCGTTGATCCCCAGGTTAAGTGTTAGAGAGGGCTTCTTAGCCCTAACTTCACCTGGTAAAAATGAGACGATCGTTAACGACTTAGAATATCTGAATCGACAAATTTCTGAGTGTTTATTTTTTAGACACGTTACAAAATATTACACATAATTTATTAAGAACTATCATACTGGAACTTTATAAATGAAAAACTAGTTTTTCAAAACAAAACTTATCAGACGAATTTTAATAATTCAAGTTTGGCAGTTAACTTGATTTTCCAATTAAATTTACAAAAATGGAAAAATAGAATTATTACTACAAGATATGGTTTTGTTCTACATGAAAAAAATCAAAGGAAGATTGCTGATGTGATAACAGTTCAATACAATCAAGGAACTTGACAGTTATCTTCAGCCAGATGCACGAGAAAGGCTGATAAGGCATGCTGGTTGAAAAAGTCCATGTTAGGAATTTTTGTACGAAATTATTTCAAATCCAGTAGTTTTTGAAAACTCAATTAAGAATCTCATTTCATACAAACTGGAATAAAATTAATAGCTTCTTGCGATACAAAGAAAAGATAATTTAGTACATATCTACACACAATGTTCATTTAGAGTACTCGCGTTTTTTTATTTTTTTTCTCTTAATGTACAGTAATTAATAATCATTTCTTGAACGGGTTCCCTTGTAACGAATTATGCTCTTTCTTCTTCCTTTCTTCATTTGGTCAATTTAGAGTTATTTTAGTATTAAACATTGTAACACCCCATTAAACAAAGTTATAAATAAACATAATCTATCAATATACAAACTAATCGGATTGTTGTGTCGTGTTTCATTATTCTAAAGTAGAAAATGAAAGAAAAAAACTCGAATTAGTTTAAACAAAGTTTTTTTTAAAATTTAATTTTACATATAATAATTGTATCATCTACCGTAACTATCTCGTAGTTTCACAATACAATATAATACATTCAGTTCAATACATCATACTTTTTATTTATGTAATTAAAAAATATCAGAAATTAATCTGAGAGTATTATTTCATATTTAATTATTATCGACTATTTTAGAACTAATATTAGATAGTACGTATGTTATCTTAGTTTTCACACGTAGAAATAATAATTTGCTTACCCAATATCACTTTTGGCAGTAATTTTCTATATATAATTCGAGCATATCTGGAAAAAACAAGTCAATTAGTAACAGTAAAAGTTATTAAGAAAAAGAATTTGAAAAACTCAAAATAATATGTTATAGTGTTGTGCATGACCGTCAATCTGAGTGCATTTGACGTCGTACACGAGGGTTGGGTGGGACGGTGGCACGAAAGATGCGTACAGCGAAATGTGCGTACAGAAGGAAATAGTGGTATTTGACGAGGGTAAGTATTCTCCCCGGTGGCATGAAAGATGTGTACAGCGAAATTAGGTTAGGTTAGGTTAGGTTCTCCAATCCCAAGAAACTAAGCGACATTCATATTTATTTTAGAGGTAAACGCATGTATATAATTCAATTGTTATAAAAGATCCATTTGCCCTAAAAGTTGTACGCATTTTTCGCCTATCTAATTGTTGTGACGTAATAGGTAATCCTCGTCATCTGTCAACACTTGATCCTGTACGCATATTTCGCAAGATTCCTGGTGTACGCATTTTTCGCTGTACGCATTTTTTGTTTATTCGGGTGGGACGGCCGTCTGGATGCTACGTGTTTGAGAAAAGGGCATGTAGTTCTTGAGAAAATTGAAGCATCCAATTAACAATTTATGCTGCAGGTACATTAAGCTAGAATAAAAAATTACGATTTTAGTAGGAAATAATTTGGGTTTACTTATGGAAAAATATAAAAAAAATAAAATAAAATAAAATAAAAAGGAACTGAAGAATATGATGCAAAACACAATCATCATCCTACTATGGGGAGAGGAAGTGGCTAATTATAGTAGGGCCATTTTGTAATGTCCCGGCCATTCTATCCTGTACGGTCGTTAAGTGGTTGGAGAATATCCACCACGTGTCAGTGTGTAATATTCAGACCATGCTAGACTGTATAGTTGTTGAGTGGTTGGAGAATATCCACCCAAATGTCAGTGTATAATGTCCCTGCCATCCTAGCCTGTGCGGTTGTTGAGTGGTTGGAGAATATCCACCCACATGTCATTGTATAATGTCCCTGCCATCCTAGCCTGTACGGTTGTTGAGTGGTTGGAGAATATCCACCCACATGTCAGTGTATAATGTCCCGGCCATCCTAGCTTTTACGCTGAGTGATTGATTAGTGGTTGGGGAATATCCACTCACATGTCAGTGTGTAATGTCCCGGCCATTCTAGCCTTTAAGGGTGATGAGTGGTTGGGGAATATCCACCCACATGTCAGTGTATAATATCCCGGCCATCCTAGCCTGTACGATTGTTGAGTGGTTGGGGTATAAGATAAGATAAGATCTTTATTTCCATAAAATATTCAACTGAATACATTGGATTTGTCATATTTATAAATACTAAAATACTGCAACAATATGGGTGGCAATAGGCCTACAAAACAGTGTTTTGATTAAAGTCTGCTACTGACCATCAGCCACTTAAATATTCATCCACAGAATAGAATGCGTGATGTAATAAAAAAGAAGTTACAACAGCTTTAAACCACCCTAATTCTAGATCTCTTATTGCTAATGGTAATTTATTAAAAAGCCTAGTGCTAGTTGCTAAAGGTTTTTTCATTGTTTTACTTAATATAGCAAAAGGAATTTCTACATCATGTCTTGATCTGGTGTTATAATTATGTCTATTGTAATTAAAATTTAAATTATTTTGGTTTCTCAGATGCATAAAATTTTGTAGAATAAAGGCTGAATACAGAGTTAGGATTCCAAAGTTGATGAACCAGGGCCTACAATGTTCCATTGGATCTATTCCTGCAATGGTACTTATTGCACGTTTTTGCATAATGAAGACATCTTTTGCTGATGCAGAACTACCCCACACAATCAGCCCATAGGTCATTTTAGAGTGAAAAAGTCCAAAATAAGCTATTTTCATAACATTCTGGGAGACGACACCATAGAGTCGTCTTAGAGCAAATATGTCACATGCCAATCTTTTGCATATTTTCAATGAGTGATCTGACCAAGCCAGAGTGGGGTCCAACCATATACCAAGAAACTTGGTCCGCCGGGCACTCTCCGGCTCACTCAGATCCCTCAGGCCGAAAACCATAGTGGTGGTTTTATCCCTATTTAAATTTAAATTATTGACATCCAGCCAACCACTAACTTTGTTTAAATTTTCCTGGATGTCATCCATTGCCAATTGCTTAATATTGTTTTTGGTAATCAATGTGGTGTCGTCTGCGTACATAAATATACTAGACGACACATTTGCCTCTACATCGTTACCAACAACCAAAAAGAGCAGGAGCCCTAATACAGAACCTTGAGGCACTCCCTGTGTCTGCGTAAGTGGCTTTGAGATTTTACCTTTTATAAAAACATATTGAGATCTATTTTGCAAGTAGCTTCTAAATAAATCTAATTCTTGATCTTTTACATTATAGAATTTCAGTTTTTCTACCAAAAATTCATGTGAAACTCTATCGAAGGCCTTGCTGAGGTCACAAAATGCGGCTCCAGCAAGTTCCTTCGACTCAAATGCGTCTGAGATTTCTTCAACAAGAGCTATCAAAGCAGTTACTGTTGAGACACCTTCTCTATAACCATACTGGTTTTTACATAAAATGTTATATTTGTTTAAATAATACATGAGCTGCTTACCTACAATTAACTCTATTATTTTAGAGAAAACAGGTACTATAGCTATAGGCCTATAGTTATTTACATCTTGTTTATTACCTTTATTCTTAAAAACTGGGTGTACTTTACTAATTGTCAAACACGATGGGAAAGTTCCCTGCATCAAACATTGATTAATTAAAATGGTTAAAATATTTACATACGATGAAATTGTTTCTAACAAGCTTATTTGAAAAACCAAACTGGTCTTTACTAGTCTTATTTTTTAAACAGGATACAATTTTACTTACTTCTTTAATATTTACACAATTGAACTTAAATCTATTGGTTTCATCAGCAACAAAATCATGTTTACTTAAAAGGCTCAAAACAGAGGATAACTGGTTCTTATCTTTAACTAAAGGTATATGTTGTGTAGGCCTAGATATGTCAGTTTTATTTACATTACTTTTACAGTTTAAACCAGTAATAAAAAAATTATTGAAGTGATCAGGAGATATTAAAATGTCACTTTATGTTGTACTAGGCTTAGTTGTCTCTCTTACAATTTGCCATACACATTTAACCTTGTTTTTAGAACCCTGGACCAAGTCATCATTTGATTTATTTTTAGCTAACCTGATTGTTGACCTATACTCTTTTTTTAGATTTTTATAAGCAACATCAACATCCTGACAATTAACTCTGTTAGGCCTAGGCCTATTAATTAATTCGTAAAGAAAATCTAGTCTAGACTTTATATGAGCAAGTTCAACGGTATACCAACCTTTTGTTTTATTTTTTGGTAAGCATAGCCTAGGCTTGAATATCTTAAGTGGAAAGCATAAGTTATAATAATAAACCAGAGTATCCATAAACACAGCAAAATCATCGTCTGCATTTATTCCGTGTAGAACTGATTCCCAATTCAAGTTACCAACCATTAGTTTAAAGATGTGGATGTTGCTATCATTTATTTGATGGTAGTACTGTGGTGCAGATGATTCATTCTTCTAATCGATCTCGTCCTCTAGGAAAAATTCTATTGTTTGCCCTAAATGGTCACTTAAGTGTAGGTTAACCACTTCGGCCTTAAAAGTTGATGTTCCATACACCAGGATGTTATCCAAACAGTTTTTTTTTGCGGGTTGGCTTGTTTATTGTCACTGAAAATCCATACATTGAACACAAATTCAGAAATGTATGGGTTACTTGATCTTGAATGTTTATTTTAATATTAAAATCACCACAAACAATTGCAGTTTTACTTCTTTTGACTAAGAATTCAAAAACTTTTGTCAGAATTTCAAAAAATACATTAACGTCCGCAGTAGGTGGTCTGTAAAATAAAACCACTAGTAGGTCATTACTGATACGTAAACCAATCAACTCACATACAAAAGGTACGGTTAGTATTGAGAAATAGTTAATCAACTTAAAGTTTATTTTTTCACGCACATAAATAGCCAGTCCACCATGCTTTAGGTGGTCTCGACAGTTACTAGTGGCTAGGCAGTAGCCTTTTAAAGAAAATGAGGTTATAGTGTTAGAGTCTTGCCAATGTTCACTAACAGCTACAAACTCCAAATTCAATGTTTTTGATATTCTTTCAAGTTCCATCAATTTAACATAGTCCATATTTTGTACGTTCTGATGTAACAAACTATAACTACTTAAGCTTAACTTACCAGTTAAGGTCGAATAACGATGAGCACAATTAGGCCTAGTTGGGCTCTCTGAAGGGCAGTTATTCCATTCAGGACTTACTTACTATGTTTTTATTTTGGCTTCCAGACAATGTACCCAAAGGGGTTAATTCCTGTCCGGAGTAGTTTGACTGTTCCCTTTTAAATGATATTTATTCTTTGTCACAAACTTAGATACGTGTATGTCTCTAGGCCAGAAGTCGGGCTTGTAGATTTCACTCATTAGTTGTATGGGTATTCCTACTTTAAAGGAAGCATATTTACTAGGATATTTTGATGTAATATTCTCTACTTCAAAGTAGCATCCGGTTTTTTGCTTTTCTAAAAATGACTTTATATCCTCACAGTTTGTTGTGGGGCTTAATCGAGACACAAATAGAAAGCCTAATTTTTCTACTGTTACTAGGCCCTAGTCCTTAACCTGAGATTTACCAGTGATGAACTCACGCTTATGCTTCCTTGAGTTGGAGACAGAATTCACTTTGTTCTTGTTGAGAAACAGTTCTCTTTTGGCTTTTCCTGTATTTTTTCTTGATTTTATCACTTTAAATAATTCTTCATTTTCGTTAATACGTTCATCTTCATAGTTTGATACAACACGGTTATTCACATCGTCATGGACCTGTAATAACGAATCTGCTGAGGCTGAAGTAGAAGCTTGACTGCGAACAGCCAGAGTCAAGTCGGCATCTGAATTGATTTGATTTCTGACATTTGCCAGGTCGTCATGTCTGCCAGTTACCACTGAAGTCAAAGCATGTTTTAAATTGTTAGAATCCTTTTTTTGTCGTATATTTGTTGATTTAACTTTTTCACCAGCTTTTCCATTAGCGGTTTTGTCCATTAAAATATTCAATTTCAATTTGCTAGCATATGAATGCGGATCAGTTTGGTTCAGCATTAGATCACTAATGGCCTCGGCTTGATTTCTAATCGAGTCTTTGATTTGGTTATTTTCATCCTTAATTTTAATTAAACTTTCACTGAAATCCTTTTGACTAGTGCTAAGGTGCATTATTTGGTCAGCTAATATTTTTACTTGTTCAGAACACGTCAGACTGCAGTCCGTGTCTTCACAACCTAACCTCACCTGGTCTGGTGGCACATCACGACACTTGTCACGACACATGTAGACAGCTTTTCCGTTAAGTTCTTTTAACAGGTCATATTCATGACTCGTTAAACTTACACATGTAATATGAAACCACAGTCTACAATTTCCCAGACAAAGCACAGCTTTACTATTTTTTGTTACATTTTTGTTGCACACTCCACAATGAACTTTACTACCGGCAGCCATCTTGCTCAATTTATCCACTCACATGTCCTTGTGTAATGAGCAGCCCATCCTAGCATTTAGGGATGTTGAGTGTTAATATCACGGCCATCCTAGGATTTAGGAGAGTTGAGTGGTTGGGAAATATACACCTACATGTCAGTGTATAATGTTTCGGCCATTCTAGCATTTAGGGGTGTTGTGATTGGGGAATATCCACCCACATGTCTTTGTGTAATGTCCCGGCCATCCTAGCACTTCGGGGTGATGAGTGGTTGGGGAATATCCAGCCACATGTCAGTGTAAAATATCCCCGGCATCCTAGCATCTACGGCTGTTGAGTGGTTGCGGAATATCCACCCACATAACTTTGTGTAATGTCCGGCCATACTAGCCTGAACGGTTGTTGGGTTGGGTTTCGTGAATATCCACCCACTTGTCACTGTGTAATGTCCCAGCCATCCTAGCGTTTAAGGGTTTTGAGTATTTGGGGAATATCCACCCAAATGTCAGTGTATGATGTCCCAGCCATCCTAGCGTTTAAGGGTGTTGAGTGGTTGGGGAATATCCACCCCCATGTCAGTGTATAATGTCCCAGCCATCCTAGCGTTTAAGGGTGTTGAGTGGTTGGGGAATATACACCCACATGTCAGTTTAAAATATCCCCGGCATCCTAGCCTGTACGGCTGTTGAGTGGTTGCGGAATATCCACCCACATAACTTTGTGTAATGTCCGGCCATCCTAGCCTGTACGGTTGTTGGGTTGGGTTTCGTGAATATCTACCCACTTGTCACTGTGTAATGTCCCAGCCATCCTAGCGTTTAAGGGTTTTGAGTATTTGGGGAATATCCACCCAAATGTCAGTGTATGATGTCCCAGCCATCCTAGCGTTTAAGGGTGTTGAGTGGTTGGGGAATATCCACCCCCATGTCAGTGTATAATGTCCCAGCCATCCTAGCGTTTAAGGGTGTTGAGTGGTTGGGGAATATACACCCAAATGTCATTTTGTAATTTTCCAGCCATACGAGCCTGTACAATGGTTGGGTGGTTAGGAAATATCCACCCAAAAGTCATTATGTAATGTCCCGGCCATTCTAGCCTTTAGGGGTGTTGAGTGGTTGGGGAATATCCACCCACATCTCACTGTGTAATTTCCCGGCCATCCTAGCCTGTACGGTGGTTGGGTTTGGTTTCGGGAATATCCACCCACATGTGAGTGTATACTGTCCCAGCCATCCTAGCGTTTAAGGGTATTGAGTGGTCGGGGAATATCCACCCACATGTCAGTGTGTAATGTCCCAGCCATCCTAGACTGTACGGTGGTTGGGTTGGGTTTCGGGAATATCCACCCTCTTGTCACTGTGTAATGTCCCTGCAATATTAGCGTTTAAGGGTGTTGAGTGGTTGGGGAATATCCACCCACATGTGAGTGTATACTGTCCCAGCCATCCTAGCGTTTAAGGGTATTGAGTGGTCGGGGAATATCTACCCACATGTCAGTGTGTAATGTCCCAGCCAGTCTAGACTGTACGGTGGTTGGGTTGGGTTTCGGGAATATCCACCCTCTTGCCACTGTGTAATGTCCCAGCCATCCTAGCGTTTAAGGGTGTTGAGTGGTTGGGGAATATCCACCCACATGTCAGTGTATAATGTCCCGGATATCCAAGCATTTAGGGGTGTTGAGTGGTTGGGGAATATCTACCCACATGTCAGTGTATAATGTCCCCCCATCCTAGCCTGTACGGTTGTTGAGTGGTTGGGGAATATCCACCCACATGTCAGTGTGTAATGTCCCGGACATGTGGGTGGATAATTAAGCTATTAAACAAAACTGTTCATGGGGAAATCTTGAAATACCCTATTAACAAATTAACGGCAATTAACGGCTTGATACTGAGTCTTGGGTGTTCTAATTGCATTGCAACTAGAACACCCAATAGACTCGATATGCAATTCCTCCTATCTAAGCTTTCATGAAACATCTTATCAAATATTGTTCAGCAACGAAATGCAAGTGAAGTCAATATAAAAGCCCTCATCGTGTAGGCAGTATTTAGGTTGATCATAGGCAATCTTATTACCGCACATGAGGGTCGCAATATAACATTTGTTCACTCATAGCAACTTACCACTCTAATTGAGATACTGATTTGTGTAATATGGAGGAACGGCCTATTCAAAGAAAACTCGATAGTTTTATAACTTCAATACATTATTACGTATTGGCAGAAGAAATACAGTACAAGTAATGTCATAAAACACAATTAAAATCGATCGTAACTAATATCGATCACAATAATATTTGTACTTTTTTTACTTGTCATTGTAATACATTTGTGTTTTGTTTAAGTTCACTGTTAGTATAAAACTTTGCCTTGTTGGTATAAAACGTTTAAAATAAACTTTTAGGAAAGATATGCGATAAAACTTTGCCAACTGTATATGGGTTAGACTACACTTTTGGAAATGCCAGTAGAGAACTCACTATAATTGTTAAAAAAAACAGACAGTACAATAATAAATTTACAGATGTCATAACAATGTAAATGTGCGGTGTACTGTGGTTATTATCACAACGTTTACCTTAATAAATTTACAGATGTCATAACAATGTAAATGTGCGGTGTACTGTGGTTGTTATCACAAAGTTTACCATAATAAATTTACAGATATCATAACAATGTAAATGTGCGGTGTACTGTGGTTGTTATCACAACGTTTACCTTAATAAATTTACAGATGTCATAACAATGTAAATGTGCGGTGTACTGTGGTTATTATCACAACGTTTACCTTAATAAATTTACAGATGTCATAACAATGTAAATGTGCGGTGTACTGTGGTTGTTATCACAACGTTTACCTTAATAAATTTACAGATGTCATAACAATGTAAATGTGCGGTGTACTGTGGTTGTTATCACAACGTTTACCTTAATAAATTTACAGATGTCATAACAATGTAAATGTGCGGTGTACTGTGGTTGTTATCACAACGTTTACCTTAATAAATTTACAGATGTCATAACAATGTAAATGTGCGGTGTACTGTGGTTATTATCACAACGTTTACCTTAATAAATTTACAGATGTCATAACAATGTAAATGTGCGGTGTACTGTGGTTGTTATCACAACGTTTACCTTAATAAATTTACAGATGTCATAACAATGTAAATGTGCGGTGTACTGTGGTTGTTATCACAACGTTTACCTTAATAAATTTACAGATGTCATAACAATGTAAATGTGCGGTGTACTGTGGTTGTTATCACAACGTTTACCTTAATAAATTTACAGATGTCATAACAATGTAAATGTGCGGTGTACTGTGGTTATTATCACAACGTTTACCTTAATAAATTTACAGATGTCATAACAATGTAAATGTGCGGTGTACTGTGGTTGTTATCACAACGTTTACCTTAATAAATTTACAGATGTCATAACAATGTAAATGTGCGGTGTACTGTGGTTGTTATCACAACGTTTACCTTAATAAATTTACAGATGTCATAACAATGTAAATGTGCGGTGTACTGTGGTTATTATCACAACGTTTACCTTAATAAATTTACAGATGTCATAACAATGTAAATGTGCGGTGTACTGTGGTTGTTATCACAACGTTTACCTTAATAAATTTACAGATGTCATAACAATGTAAATGTGCGGTGTACTGTGGTTATTATCACAACGTTTACCTTAATAAATTTACAGATGTCATAACAATGTAAATGTGCGGTGTACTGTGGTTGTTATCACAACGTTTACCTTAATAAATTTACAGATGTCATAACAATGTAAATGTGCGGTGTACTGTGGTTGTTATCACAACGTTTACCTTAATAAATTTACAGATGTCATAACAATGTAAATGTGCGGTGTACTGTGGTTGTTATCACAACGTTTACCTTAATAAATTTACAGATGTCATAACAATGTAAATGTGCGGTGTACTGTGGTTGTTATCACAACGTTTACCTTAATCAATTTACAGATGTCATAACAATGTAAATGTGCGGTGTACTGTGGTTGTTATCACAACGTTTACCTTAATAAATTTACAGATGTCATAACAATGTAAATGTGCGGTGTACTGTGGTTGTTATCACAACGTTTACCTTAATAAATTTACAGATGTCATAATAATGTAAATGTGTGGTGTACTGTGGTTGTTATCACAACGTTTACCTTAATAAATTTACAGATGTCATAACAATGTAAATGTGTGGTGTACTGTGGTTGTTATCACAACGTTTACCTTAATAAATTTACAGATGTCATAACAATGTAAATGTGCGGTGTACTGTGGTTGTTATCACAACGTTTACCTTAATAAATTTACAGATGTCATAACAATGTAAATGTGCGGTGTACTGTGGTTGTTATCACAACGTTTACCTTAATAAATTTACAGATGTCATAACAATGTAAATGTGCGGTGTACTGTGGTTATTATCACAACGTTTATCTTCATAAATTTACAGATGTCATAACAATGTAAATGTGCGGTGTACTGTGGTTGTTATCACAACGTTTATCTTCATAAATTTACAGATGTCATAACAATGTAAATGTGCGGTGTACTGTGGTTGTTATCACAAAGTTTACCTTAATAAATTTACAGATGTCATAACAATGTAAATGTGCGGTGTACTGTGGTTGTTATCACAACGTTTACCTTAATAAATTTACAGATGTCATAACAATGTAAATGTGCGGTGTACTGTGGTTGTTATCACAACGTTTACCTTAATAAATTTACAGATGTCATAACAATGTAAATGTGCGGTGTACTGTGGTTGTTATCACAAAGTTTACCTTAATAAATTTACAGATGTCATAACAATGTAAATGTGCGGTGTACTGTGGTTGTTATCACAACGTTTACCTTAATATTAGTTTTTCCTTTTTAAATTACTTTTATCTCTAATAAGAACCACGTTAACAATACAGTAAATGTCCTGTCTTCATTTTCCTAAAAAAAAACTTGTAGAACAATATCGACATTATTAATTATTCTAATTTTAGGCTCTTGAATTGTAGATATGTTAAAACTGTTTAATTGTTAGCATAGCAAAAACAACTTCGTCCACGGAATTAGAGCTCGTTTAAGAGTGGAATGTTTAATTTGGCTGCCATCAAGTGTGGCCTTTATACTGCCTGACAGTTATTATCGATTATTTTAACCGACCTCCAATGAATTCTCTTGAAACTTTAATCTCCAACCACAAAACCCGTAACGTTCTTTGATGAATTATTTAACGCTTTATGCAGTAAATGACATAGAAATCGGCCGTGTTGTCGAGACAAGTCCTTGACAGTCTGGGAAGAATAAAGGGACGTATCTAATTGCACGTGAAAAAAGGGGGAAATAGCCTGAAACGTTGGTGGAAATATTACACCCCATAGGTGTATAAGTAAGTTTGATAAGGTGTCGTTTTGAAATAAAAAAGTTGTTGAAATCTTAGCCTACAAGGGGGTGACTACCTGAGGGGAGAGCACATCACGTCCTTCAGCGGGTGAAACCTGTACAACACTGAAGTAATACAATTACGTGTTCAAGGAATCGTGAATAAACACACCTCAAGATAAACACCGACGAATTAAAGGGGTTGTAACAATCGATTAGGCTAATATATTAAAGGGGTTGTAACAATCGATTAGGCTAATATATTAAAGGGGTCGATGCCGTTGAAGCCGATGTGACAACCTCGCAGGTCAATAATTACTGGCCAGGAAGGACTAGGGGTGGCGACCTATTGTCCTGTCGCACGAAATTGGTCAGAAATGTTATTCCAGAAGCCGTCAATCGTTTTAAGCCATTACTGCCGCCAACATTTAGTTTGGAGAATCAAATCACCACTTCCAAGAGCGTTAATGGATCCTACGTGGGTGTACTGGTAATTGTTTCTGATTTATGGGTACGACGTAGAATGATAAATTACACCCGTTCGTTACTCGTTTATAATCTTGGCACATTTCCACTGACGCAACAAAACAACTAAACACTAAATTGTTTGTGAATTAAACTATTCGAGGTCGGTTTGAAAACAAACAATCGAATCGTTACTTAGCAACAAGCTGGTCACTCTCAAATAACAAGCTTTTATTTTTAAACTTACAGTGCTTGTCCCATTTTCTCTCTTCTGGCTTCCCAAAACATCAAGCTCAAATTGTGTAGGGTACTTACCCTTCCAACTACCCTATACAGTTTTTGTTTGAAAGTTATTTGTTAGCATTGTATTGTTCATGATGTAGATAATATTTAGAGATTTCCAATGCTTCGAGTTTTTTTGAAACAAAAACAACGTTTCGACAGATATTACTAACTCCTGTCGTCTTCAATTATACTTACAGTTGGTCCAGCCTAAAGTTGCGCGTGACCTTGAGAAGAGGCTAATAGAAGCGGTGGAGGTACTTTTCTAAAAACATTATACTGATCAGGTGATTGCAAATTACCGTATTGTAATTGAAATCTACCGGTAACTAGTCATTTTGTATTAATTCCATTTGTACATCTGACCTATCTTTAATTCATTAGTTTTTTAATTAGCATAATACGTGTTGGTACATATACAATACAAGTAAACGTCACACAACAAATTAACACAATTTTAAATTGTTTAATTCATTGCAAATAGTTATCACAGTTTCTGAATCTCTTTTTATTCATGCCTAGAAGACATATCTAATAACCATCATTGACTGTTTATTAGCAATTATTTATAGTAACTTTTAAATAGTGTTAAGTTAATAGGTTTCTTATTTATTCAAACAATTTCAATAATAAAAACAAGCTTATTCAAACATATGCTTTTGACATTTCAAAAATGTATGGAAATCTTTGTGTACCATCTGAGTATTATATTATTGAATAATAAACTAAACGTTAATATTTGTTTAGGTATATATAAAATACTTATTAGTCTTTGGTAGCAAAATAAAATATTTCTACGTCGTGAGAATGGTTAGTACAGTCGAGTCCGTGCGCACGCTTAGGCTGGGCCATCTGTACTAACTTAGCCTAACATCTAAAACTATTCTATTTCTCTTTTTCCTTAACCCATACTAATCCAAGAGAGGACTTAAAACTACACGCTTAGATACTATGCATTACTGTTAAAAAGTCAAATATTCTTATTATATGAGATTGTTCAACAAAACACAGAGCAGGTTATGGAATAGATAAAATATTCAACTTATCCAACCAGTTTCCAACTCCACTGAAGAGGGGGGGGGGGTTCCCACAACTACACTCACGAGACTAACTCACCACGAACGTTAAAGACGAACTTTCATAATCTGCTCTGTGTTTTGTTGAACAATTTCATATTTTGCATTTCTTTTGTATTTCTTAGCATTTTATATTTTGTATAATTATGTTATGTGTGATAGGTGTTTAAGAAAACTTAACTTTCTAACAGTAATCTAACAGTAGTATCTAAGCATGTAGTTTTAAGTCCTTTCTTGGATTAGTATGGGTTAAGGGGGGGGGTAAGTAATTTTAGATGTAGGCTTAGTAAGTACTCCCCCGTAAGACGACAGGAGTTTGTTAAATATATCGAAACGTTCTGGGCGTTTAACGTTTGAAACGTTGTTAAATGTATTGGAAACACTTGAAGCATTGGAAATCTCCATGTATCATCTACCCTATACACCAATTTGTTTATACTTACACGATCTAGCTAACCTCTCTAAAAACCCACGGGCGTGATCTATATAGCCTACTAGTTTCCTATCGTGGCCACAATCTAAGCGGTGCACCGCATATCCAGCCCTAATGTTAGGGTTCAAAAAGGTCTACCCCGGAATACACCGGGACTACGCCGCGTCCATCCCAGATCACGTAAGCTGGGCGGTAGGATATAAACAAACTATACCTCAGTAAAAGTGACGTCAATTTCCCTCCAAACATTTGGGGGTCTAGATTCTTCGGATTTGTGAAGAACGACGAACTCATGGGGAAGCTTTCACGTTAGGCTAAGTTTAAGAAGTCGTGTTCGTCTTCTTATCCGAACATTTTTATCTTCGTTGAATCCATCAAGGAGGCTCAGCAGGACACGTACATTGGCTTTCGAGATGAGTTTCGCTAATGGTCGTTTGAAACTTAATGGCGATATGTTTTAACTTAACTCAATTATTTATAATTATTTTATTACGTTTTCTGATTAACTTATATACTTCACGTCTCTGCCGATGCTGGTTGTGTGGTTATACTGCTTTGTTTGTCGCAATGTCAATCAATAATTACGCCGACTGTGAAATACGCTCAGTTATTCGGTTTTTAAACGCAAAAAATGTTCGTCCTGCTGAAATTCACCGACAGCTTCTTGAATGCTAAAAGATGAGTGTTAAATCTCATATCCCATATTTTTCATTCTTAAAACATTTAGTTTTGAAATAAATAAAATACATTATGCTATTGCAAACAATCAAGAGAGATTTATATGTTGAGATAAAAAACTATCCCTGGCATAGACTGGAAGTTATTAGACATTTAATTAGAACAATGAAATGCCTTTACTATTTTATTGATAGTGCATGAACATGCATTGAGATAGGATGAAAATGAAGAGAAAACCACTCAATGACATTTTCCAGGAATGGAATCGTCAAAAAGATGGCTGCTGCGGCGCAGTTCCGGTACGTTTTTTTGTCGTGGAGCAGTGCCGGTGCTCTCCTGACCCTTGCGGCGCAGTGCCGGTGCACCGAATCTAGGATGATGCCCATATGTGCCTTGTGTCATTGTTATGTCAATACACAACTAAAACATTTTAGTGTGCCACCATTGGGATCTTTTAAACCTGCAGATACACAGCAAACTTTAAATGGGGAACTTCACATACTTTTTCCTCATTAATAAATAATTGCGTAAAGTTGTTTTTTCAAAACCGGCATTTCCCAACTTAATTTTTTCTTAAAGAACAATACGGATTTAATGATCTTTTCTTATGGAAAATACAATTTAAAAACCCATATACTCTGCATATTCCCGTAATATTAGGCTTTTATAATTTATGGACACTCAAGTTATTTAAAATGACAATTTTTGGCATTGTAAAATAATTCATATAACGACCATGTTTTTTCTATAATATTAAGATTTAAGCTTAAATTCATATATTTTAAGTTATCATACAGGTTGAGTATCTTAGACAAAATAATTAAAATAAGCCCAGAACTATTTCGTTATAACCCAATTTTTACTACTAATTTTTAAAACTTTTGTTATTTCTTTTTTCAATGTAGTTTCACAATTAAATAAAGTAGTACTTAGTAAACCATAAGTAAGTTATTATGATAGGTATGTAATCGCAAAAAAGTATAATTTTGAATATTTAATGCCCTGGTTCCAGAAATAGACACTACATTATTGGAATGAAATGTTTGAAGAAAACATTACATAATACATGTCTGTCAGCTGTTCAAATGAACATCAGCGGTTGAATTGTTGTCAATCTAATATTTATTACAATTTCCCTAACCTAGAATTTTGTGCTTATGGTTATGACTAATTAAAATATTATTAAAAACTAAGAAAAAATAATTGAAAAATAATATTGATAACTGCTGCTCAATCCTGCTACAACAAAACTAAACAATTGTAAGGTAATGAGTCATTACCATTGGAACACAACATTTACAACGTTCTTTCTTAAATATATTCAGGGCTAATTCAATGTTAGCAATATATGGAATGTATTACAAATAACATCATGTAGGGCCATACTTATTTTAAAAATTCTTCTCATAATCTCATCTAATTTTAATGGTACTACACATAGAATCTAATTTCAAACCATAACTAAGATCTCTCTAGATAAGTAGATATGTTTTCCAATCACAGACAGAGTTAGTAAATTATAAGAATCTACTTCAATACTCGAATTAAAGAGTTTAAACTGAATTAACATTTCCAGGATATAAGATGAATAGTTTAAAATCATACCGGAGTTTCTTTGAATTTTCGGACTGAAAGATGAAACTCACGTTTTCTTGCATTGTAATCAAGTTGAAGGTCTAGGTCGAGGAACCCAGGATACAGTCCTTAATTGAAAGTATTGTTCCTAACCCATAGCATTAGTTATTAAACCACAAGGTCAACAACAATTTAGCAATGAACATACATCTGGTGTAAACACACCAACAATAGTCTAGGACAACAATTTAGCAATGAACATACATATGGTGTAAAACACACCAACAATAGTCTAGGACAACAATTTAGCAATGAACAAACGGCAAAAGATGTCTAGGTTATTTACCATAGAAGTTCTTGAAAGTCTACAATAACAATTTAGCAGCGAACAAACTTCAAAAGGTCTCCAAGTAATTGGAATAGGAGTCTTGAAAGTCTAGAATCACTTTAGCACTAAACAAACATCTTGCTAGAGTTTACTATAAACATGGAGTTATGCCCATCTGTCAAATTTGCGGGGCGGAGCAGGCGTGAGCTTTGAGGGGGAGTGGAATAAATTGCTTGTTCGTTAGTGAGTCAGGATCTTTACTACTCTTAGCGGCAGTTGCTATAAAATCTAGAACAAAATTCCTTAGACCGCTAAACTGGGCGCCCAGACGGACACCCTTCACTATAGTTGGCCCAGCGTAAAGATACGCGTGACCTTGACATAAGGTTGATAGAAGCGGACAGGGTGGGGGTACTTTACTGACAACTTCATACTGATTAGGTGATTGCAAATGAGAATATATTAGTTACCGGAGTAAACTGAAATGCACCGGTAAATAATCATTTTGTATTAATTATATTTGTAAATATAACCTGTCTTTTTAATTTATTGCAAATAATTTTCATTATTTCTGAATAGTTTTTAATGAGGCCTTGAGTAATCATTATTATTGACTGTTTACTAATATTTATTTATACTGTAGTAAAATTTAAATAGTGTTAATTTAATACGTTCCTTATTTTTATTTCAATAATCTCAATTAAATAAATTACTGTCGGCATAGAAATTATGTGCACCCGAGTTTGAAAGAGTTTTTCTAAAAATCTGACAGGTCCATGAAAACCCCAATTATACCATTGTTTTCCTTGTTAAGTAGTGCGTTAGGACATATACATTTCGAAATTCTATTAAAAGTACATTAATTTTAATCTTAGTTTGAACAAAAAAGTACCGGAATATTAACTAGTTTTCATTGTACATAAAATTTACACCGTTATTACTCAAAAGCTCATTCATGTAGCGCATTTATATTTTAATGTGTGGTTGATATGAATGTTTCCTATTAGTTTTATGAATTTTATGTTTTCAAATAAGTTCTCATTAATTGTTTGGGGTTGTTGTAATCCTTATTACATGTATAGTTGCAATATATAATTTTTATATGTGGAAGTAAATGCAGTGATTTTAAATTAATTTAAATAAATTTAAAGTTGTTTTAAACTGATAAATTCAATATAAAATCACTGTATTTATTTACACATATGAAAATGGTGTATTCACAACAATACATGTAATAAGGATTACAATAAGCCCAAACAATTAATTTTACAACCTCTACAAGCCAAGAAAACAATGTTTCATGTCATTGGTGAGAACTTTTTTTACTAAAAACATAAAATTCTAAAATTTATAGAACCTATAGGAAACGTTCATATCAACCACACATTAAAATATAAATGTACCACATAAACGAGCTTTTGAGTAGTAACGGTGTAAATTTAATGTACAGTGAAAACTTCTTAAAATTCCGGTACCGGTACTTTTTAGTATACTTACAATATAATTTTTAAATTAAAATGTCATAACGCACAACTAAACAAGGAAAATAATGGTGTAATTGGCCTTTTCATAGACCTCTCAGATTTTTAGAAAACAATTTCAAACTCGGGTGAACATAATTTCAGCAACGACAGTATTCTTTAGTTGCAAAATAAAATAGTTCTACGTCGTGAGAACGGATAGTACAGTCGTGTCTGCGAGGACAGTTAGGCTGGGCCATCTGTATTGTACACAAAAAAATAACTATAAACAATTGGTATATCTCTTGAAGCGTGGAATATTAATTTTGTTATGACCATACAATTTGTAAATTTAACCAACGCAATTGTTCCAAATAATTCCCTTGAAAGTGTGAAGTTACAGTTTTGATGTAAACATACCTAAAGTGTAAACTACATTAACAAAATATCTCCAAGTAATTGGCATAGTCCATGAAAATGAGGAGTTACAGTTTTGATGTAAACATACCCCAAGTGTAAACTACATTAACAAAAGATTTCCAAGTAATTGGCATATTCCATGAAAATGAGGAGTTACAGTTTTGATGTAAACATACCCCAAGTGTAAACTACATTAACAAAAGATCTCCAAGTAATTGGCGTAGTCCATGAAAATGAGGAGTTACGGTTTTGATGTAAACATACCTGAAGTGTAAACTACATTAACAAAAGATCTCCAAGTAATTGGCATAGTTCTTGAAAATGAGGAGTTACGGTTTTGATGTAAACATACCTAAAGTGTAAACTACATTAACAAAAGATCTCCAAGTAATTGGCATAGTTCTTGAAAATGAGGAGTTACGGTTTTGATGTAAACATACCTAAAGTGTAAACTACATTAACAAAAGATCTCCAAGTAATTGGCATAGTCCATGAAAATGAGGAGTTACGGTTTTGATGTGAACATACCTAAAGTGTAAACTACATTAACAAAAGATCTCCAAGTAATTGGCATAGTCCATGAAAATGAGGAGTTACGGTTTTGATGTAAACATACCTAAAGTGTAAACTACATTAACAAAAGATCTCCAAGTAATTGGCATAGTTCTTGAAAATGAGGAGTTACGGTTTTGATGTAAACATACCTAAAGTGTAAACTAAATTAACAAAAGATCTCCAAGTAATTGGCATAGTCCATGAAAATGAGGAGTTACGGTTTTGATGTGAACATACCTAAAGTGTAAACTACATTAACAAAAGATCTCCAAGTAATTGGCATAGTCCATGAAAATAAGGAGTTACGGTTTTGATGTAAACATACCTAAAGTGTAAACTACATTAACAAAAGATCTCCAAGTAATTGGCATAGTTCTTGAAAATGAGGAGTTACGGTTTTGATGTAAACATACCTAAAGTGTAAACTAAATTAACAAAAGATCTCCAAGTAATTGGCATAGTCCATGAAAATGAGGAGTTATGGTTTTGATGTGAACATACCTAAAGTGTAAACTACATTAACAAAAGATCTCCAAGTAATTGGCATAGTCCATGAAAATAAGGAGTTACGGTTTTGATGTAAACATACCTAAAGTGTAAACTACATTAACAAAAGATCTCCAAGTAATTGGCATAGTTCTTGAAAATGAGGAGTTACGGTTTTGATGTAAACATACCAAAAGTGTAAACTACATTAACAAAAGATCTCCAAGTAATTGGCATAGTCCATGAAAATGAGGAGTTACGGTTTTGATGTGAACATACCTAAAGTGTAAACTACATTAACAAAAGATCTCCAAGTAATTGGCATAGTCCATGAAAATGAGGAGTTACGGTTTTGATGTGAACATACCTGTCGGGTAGAGAATGTTAGGGTTTCTGTTAATGAACACGGAGGACCACTGCTCTTCCGGAGCAGACGGGGGAATACACTAAGAACGTAAATAATTAATTAGAGAGAATTTACTCATCACAGAGATTGGTTGACCACGTATCCAACAGGAGTAGTTGGAGACATTTTTGGTAATCCAGTTCACCTTCCTTTGTCACAGTTCTAAAGCACTGAAGAGTAGTCGCGGAAGTACGAGCGTTTCGAAAGTCCAGACGACCGACCACGTACCGCACAAACGAGGTTCTTGAAGGTCTGGATGAGCAGCACAGAGTTAGAGAGAGTTACAAGAGGTAGAGTTAGAATTTAAAGAGGCACAAAATCACTAATTGTTGAGTTGGAAACGAGACCCGCGACCTTACACTATGAGAGACTAAACGTGAGTGTTGTTGTGGGGCGCGAAACCATCGCCTGAGGTGAGTTTATTCCTGAGCACCAATGAGAGCTTGAATTTGGGGTGGCGTGATGTTTATTCTAAGGGCAGATAACCCTCTCTCTCTCTTGGCTTTAGTGAACATGGGAAATACCAAAAATCAAATCTTATAACTACAGAATATATCAACTATGTACAATCATCTTATTACCTAACAATACCTAAAGTGTAAACTACATTAACAAAAGATCTCCAAGTAATTAGCATAGTTCTTAAAAATGAGGAGTTACAGTTTTGATGTGAACATACCTAAAGTGTAAACTACATTAACAAAAGATCTCCAAGTAATTGGCATAGCCCATGAAAATGAGGAGTTACAGTTTTGATGTAAAAATACCTAAAGTGTAAACTACATTAACAAAAGATCTCCAAGTAATTGGCATAGTCCATGAAAATGAGGAGTTACGGTTTTGATGTAAACATACCTGAAGTGTAAACTACATTAACAAAAGATCTCCAAGTAATTGGCATAGTTCTTGAAAATGAGGAGTTACGGTTTTGATGTAAACATACCTAAAGTGTAAACTACATTAACAAAAGATCTCCAAGTAATTAGCATAGTCCATGAAAATGAGGAGTTACAGTTTTGATGTGAACATACCTAAACATTAACAAAAGATCTCCAAGTAATTAGCATAGTCCATGAAATTGAGGAATTACAGTTTTGATGTGAACATACCTAAAGTGTAAATTACATTAACAAACGATCTCCAAGTAATTAGCATAGTCCATGAAAATGAGGAGTTACAGTTTTGATGTGAACACATCTCAAGTGTAAACTACATTAACAAACGATCTCCATGTAATTAGCATAGTTCTTGAGATTCCATAATGATATATTGCTTTTGATATTTTTTACAATCGCATAAGCTAACAAAATAAATAAAAAATGTACATATATATATATATATATATATATAAACAAATATAAATGATAAAATAGTATAATAATTAAAGAGAATTATTGAATAAATATGACAATTTTAACGATAATATAAATAGAACATACCTGAAGTTTAACTACACTAACAAAGGTTCTTTATGTGTGGCGTAGGAGTCTAGACAGTAAGCAATAAAAACTAATTGTTTAGTGAACTGACCTATCTTACTACCACGGACAAAGGTTCTTTATGTATGGCGTAGGAGGTCTGGAAAGTAAGCAATAACAACTAATTTTTTAGTGAACTGACCTATCTTACTACCGCGAACAAAGGTTCAGCTGATATGATCCATCATATCAGCTGTTTTTGAACTTACAAGTTCTTCCCCTAAGATACATGTATGTGTATAAAACTTTGAAAATATTCTATATGAGGAGCAACAATCATAAATCATTAAATGATTATAAAAGGAGATTGAGAAATTCAGAAGATTTAGTTGTACCTAAACCATTAAATACATACTTTACAATAACATTTTTCTATTTAGCACAAAAAATATTTAATCTAATTCCTAAAGTTTTGACGCGAAGGTGCCTTAGATGTTTTTAAAAACTACGCAAAACTAATTTTTTTACTGGCCTATTGCACAATAAGATAAAAAATGTCAATATTTAATCGTTATTTCAGCTCTTAAAAGCGTGTAATAAATAAACTAATTATATTAACAAAAGCAACAAAACATGTTCTTCTTGTAATAGTAGCCGTTGAAATTTAAGAGCAATAACTTTGTTAATTGTTAGTACTCGTGGCGAATTGCTGTAACTACTTGGGGCAAAGAACTGTATATATTGTAAGATATTGTAGGCGATAGGTTCTGAATTTAGTCCTCGTAATACTGCCACAAGCAGGCAACTAAATGAGCTTAGGGTGTTCATATTGGTTGGTAGCCATTGTTGCTTAGGCCTCCCATACACGAAAGGCCTGTCCTCAAGGCTCGGTCTACGCAGTTCAGGCCTTGAGATCAAACCTCACGTGTATGAGTCGGCATTCAGTCCCAATCCGTGGCCTGACGGACTAAAAGCAAATTCTAGTCAGATTTCGACTTGAGACCAAACTGTGCAGTTCTAAACTTACGTGTATGGGCTCGACAACGGCGAAAAATAACGTTTAAATAAATGTAATGTCTATTTCAAAATTAATTGTATTGTTGATTCATTGCTGAGACTTGCAAACACAACGTAATTTTTATTTCAATAAATTATTCTATTTAATTAATTTTTTAAAACTAATTTTGTAAATTATTACAAATTTCAAAAAGTACGAAAATTTAAGTCGAATAACATTTGTTGCTTGATATAGTTTTGCTGAGTGTTTTGTGTTTTTAGTATTTTTCGATGAGTCCCCAAAATCCTTACGTATCATTAAGAGACCCTTTTTACTTTCTCATTAGCATAAGATTTTTTAAGTTGCTTATTGTATATTTAATACAACAATATTTGCATTTTTGTAGTTATTTTCAAGATAAAAGTATGTTTTCGCTTTCCAGACCATCCTTAGCCAACAAGCGTTGATTCAAACATTTTTCATTTTTAAATGTATTTAAGTGTACATATGATAACAGCTTAAACTTCTTCAACTGTAGACGTCGTTTACTTGTAAACACTTCCAACTGAGAGATCTGCCCTTCAGGTCAAATCGAACGTGCATGGGGAGTCGCGAACACGGGCCAAAACTGTGCAGTTCTGGCCTGAAGTCCAGGACTTGAAGCCGGGCCTGACGTGTATGGGGGGCCTTAGGGGAGAGGAATAAGTAACAGGCAATTCAGTTACCTAAAAATTAGACCACGTACCGTAGTTCGAATTCCACGTAAATCTGTATAGAACCCTTCAGTTAAACTGGAAATTGGGCTATTAATAAATGACGCTATTCTGAGCATAAGCCGAACTTAGTTAGTAACCAGCTTACACAGGCATCCTACAATCACGTAATAATTAATATTCGTCTTAAAATACGCAAAGGCTTTGTAGGCTTCTCAAATCTAAATCGTAAACTAACTAAAGACGTTTTCACTTGTATTTTACAAAGTAGCTCTTGTGAAAATTATAGAACAACAATTTCGTACTATCAACAACAAAGGATGTTCTCACTATGTAATTTGCTTTGTTCCATAGTTTTTACAAACTTTTTCAACAAACTATCTTGGATGAGTGTCTGGAAAAAAAGGGAAAAGCCAGAGAGCCATTCAAAGGGAAAGGGACTTTCACCCTTGGAAAGAACTGCGAGCAGATAGTTCACTGGTTGTAGGTTACCTAGAGATGCAAGGTATTACAGTGCAAATAAACAGATTGATACGTCAAGGAATCGTGGAACAGAATAAGAATGTGCTAAATATTGTTAGCTTTCAAAAAGTCTAAAGATTGAACTGTACATAAAAAGGCTTCTTACCGTGGTACCTCACTATGTTCAAATACGTCATCAACCTGTTTGTGATGTAAATAACTAGGTAGACAAAAACGTGGTACCTAAATTAAGAGTCTGCAGAGGCTGTCAGCGATTTTGGATTTAGACCCATAAGAACAATCTTATTGTCGAACTGGACAATACCATCATGCGCATCCAAATTAAATAGTTATTCTTAAACGGGGTTTTCCAAACAAATTGCATTTGATCAAGAATGAAATTGAGCGTTGGGATTGCTTTGCAAATTCATAATTAGTTCTATAAGTAACAATATATAAAATATTTAGTTTTAAGTTTTTATTTTCATATATTTTTCAAAACTAGCCTTATGTATTCAAAACATTAAAAGCAAA
Source organism: Stictocephala bisonia (assembly GCA_035578905.1). Lineage (NCBI taxonomy): Eukaryota > Metazoa > Arthropoda > Insecta > Hemiptera > Membracidae > Stictocephala > Stictocephala bisonia. Next base: position 13,410 of record JAQJVL010003053.1, on the reverse strand, counting down.
CCCAATGCACAATATGATTACGTTTAAAATGACACCTCATACACAACTTTTGGTCAATAAATAACGAAAAACTTGGATTTGCAAATAACATTGTTCTCATTGGATTAAAACCAACATAGCCGACAGCGTCTGCAGACTTAATACTCAGGATGTTTGCGTAGCTTTTCTTGTCTTATTACCTGTTAATTTAGCTTAGACGTATCGGTGAAATTATCTACAATATATCTTCCGCGAAGCAGGTATTACGGTTGCATTCAATAGGGTTTAGGGACAGTTTATAAACCAAGCTAACAGCTAATATGGGAAATTAAACAAATGTTTTAGACATACAAATATACCTATAGTTTTAGAATATCTAAGAAAATAAACACGTAAAATATGAATCATTCTAACTTTCAATTTACAGTAATTTTGTATTGTATTAATACTACATATATTGCTAAGTGAACGTGCACTATTAAAGTGAATGTAACGAAAGTGTCATAAATTTGTGTTGAGTGACGTTTACTTGTACTGAATGTTATGTATTATTTTTATCTTATATTTATTTGTATACAGTCATCTTTTGTATTCCAATAAATTAATTAAATTTTTAGTAAAAAAATCAATTAATATAGTTTCATAAGAATACCATGGGAATTTCGGAGGCAAGTGGGATGGAGTCCTGAGGTCGGAAATGAAAATCCTTTCTTAGCGATCCTTTAGGAGCCAAGATAAATCTATGTACAAAATTTTGAGTCGATTGGACGTTTAGTTTTGGTGAAATAGTGATGAGTGGTAAATGGCTTTTATTTATATTCTGTTGGGGAAACTATGAACTAGAAATCGTAACATTTGGAAGGTTTCAGAGTAATGATAGAAGGCTGTAATTAAACATATGATCCGAGGGACCCAGGGAAAATTCCGTTTTATAGCGCAGATCCAGCGAGGTATAGAAAGACCCTCCACCCATACCTGTGGGTTCTCATCAACCTTGCCTGGTGCTTTCTATCAAGGGAAAGGCCCTCTACCCATACCTGTGGGTTCTCATCAAGCTTGTCTGGTGCTTTCTATCAAGGGAAAGGCCCTCCACCCATACCCGTGGGTTCTCATCAAGCTTGTATGGTGCTTTCTATCAAGGGAAAGGCCCTCCACCCATACCCGTGGGTTCTCATCAAGCTTGTCTGGTGCTTTCTATCATGGGAACGAGTTGTAGATATCTTTTAAATGCTATACCTACGCATTAAAAATGAAATTTTAAAATGAGGCAACAACTTAAACTATTCCCTCACAATAGAATACCTTTGGCAATAGTTCACCATAAAAAAGCAGATAATCAAAGCAATCCTAATTATTTCTTAATTATGTATAGTTAAAGCAATCATGATTCACAGACCGATGACAAAGATGTGCATAACGAGTGGAGGGTTGTCTAATATTATGTATCTGATTTATAATTTTTTTATAAAATGGAACATATAACGCATTTTAAACGCAAATTAAAATAAATTATTCAGTTTTTAAATTCCTATGAAATTAATTTGAAAATTTTCGAGAAATCAATTTGTCACTGTAGAATGAAAGTGGTTAAAGAGGCTGTTCCCACGACTAGGCTAATATTAAAGAGTTGTTTAAATAATACCACTAATTACTATATACAATAGGTCTGCCGTGGTCGGCAAACTTTCACTGTCAGTCTTTAGCGAATGGACCTGTACACTTTCCCCTAGCGAGAACGGCGACCTCAATATGCAGTGACGGCCCCCGTCACACACTAATTCCACCCGTACTGCCGGCCTTGTTGATACTACCACCCACCATTTCATCAACATGCTTCCTTCATTAAAAATTTCATTGCTAAATATCTAAACATTTGTTTATGGTTGTCATTTTGAAGTGGATGCTACAAGGAAAACAACAATTTAGAATAAAATGTATCCTTTTAGATAAATATTCCTACCGAATTTAAGTATTTCATCTTAAATTGTTTTTGAGATATTTAGATTTTTTTATAAACAACATTCTAACACACAAACAGAAAACCAATCGATATGTTGCATTAAATATTAGTATTTACCTGCTGGTATAGTTTGTTCAAATTGTTGCAGGACAACCTGAACATCGTACTAAACCTCTACTAACATTTAATTAAATTTTCAAAGTGAGTCATGATTGTTTATAAGACATGTAATGTGGCACATGTAGAAGTACCACCCATGGGTGGTCTACTGTACACCAAATGATCATCGCAACGTACATTTTTTGGATAAAGAGGTTCTATGTGTATTGGCTTCAGACCAATAGTTCTTGGTTAGGACTCCACGTATATATATAGGCCTCTCATGCTTTATGCTAGAATAAATGACCCTCTCTGAGCATAAATTGACAGTTCGTGTGGACTTAGTAACCAGACTGTACAGCTCATTCACACTCATCATACACTCATATTGGTCTTATTGAATAAAAATACCTTGTCGGCGTCTCAATCTACGACGACATTGTAATGGAACATTAGAGGTTTGCTATTCATGGCCGTTGAACCACTTCAGTATGTGTTGTACAATGTGATAACGGAAGTGATATGGAATCTTATAATATACTGTGGCCGACGAGAAGATTGTAAAACTCATTCTATCACACCTACAACGGTAAATAAACAGGCTTAGAATGTTCAGCCACCCTATTTATGTGAAGAAATAGCAATTGAAAATTAACAGGTTTTCTAAGAGAAGTGTTTTTTATTGCAACATATCAATTGCAGCGTATTTATTCTCTATGTCAAATTTATGCTAAGTTGGGTAAGTTGGGTCAAGTTTATTCTAAATTGGGTAACAAATTTTTTATCGCTGCCATCATTTTATTAAAACATAGAAATAAATACATTGCCTTATGTACGTCATGTAACATTATCATTTATTTAAGTATAACTTAACTGGACAACAAATACTGAAAACATTATAAGATTTCATACACTATTACTTCAAAAAATATAATATGCTTTCATGCACTTGATACAGTAAAACAGTAAAAAAAAAAAAAAAAAAAAAACACTTGATTTGAAATTCCAGCATATAAAAAGTCTATTTACTTATGAAAAGAAATGCAAGTTTCAGATTCAGGTATAAGACACAGCCAACATTTGACGTATTTCAAGTCAAATATGAATTATTACATAACTTTTTTATTACGATGGGGGAATGAATTCTGCACCACCAGAACCTTTATTACAGCGACCTGGTGTGTTTACTCTCACCCATAAAAACCCATCGGTCCAGGTAGAATTCCCTTTCGGGACCGCTTGCTACATTAATTCAGGAGGGTATGTGAAACCTCACTTGGTTGCTACTGCGGTTTTACTATCTTGACCAGTAATGCCGGTGCCGCATTAAGTTTCTTCCGCCATCTTTTGCTTCAGCGCCTGTATACAGGCTTTATGTCCAGAAGACCATTTATCGAACAACAGTGTCCGGCGAGAGAAAGCCGACGACTGCTTCAAGTTCTTTCCTTTCTGCCTCCCACCTCCTGCGATGGAAGACGGTGTGTAAGGCGTCGTCATGCTCATAGTCCTCAAACTGACACTATACGTCTCCTCCAGATAAGCCTAGAAGAAGCCGTCTCTGATGAGAAACTTGGTTAAGTAAACATTTACTTCCACCGATTCTCTCTCCACCCATTCTCGCAAGTCCATGATCTGTCGTGCGGTCCACCTTTCTTGCCAAGGTGCGTTCTCGGACTTCGGTGCGGCTCAGTTCTCCACCCCCATCGAAGACACGCTGGGTGTCACCCCCGCAACCTCGAGGACGGCTGACTCCGACACTGTCCTGTATGCGGATGCAATTCTCAACGCAAACCTCCTCTCAACAGCTGCTTGCTACCTTTTCTGTATTGCTCCTGCCTCAGTGCATCTGGCCATATATCTCAGCCGTACAGGATGACGGTCTGCGTAACAGACATGAGCATCCGACGCTTTCTTGCGTATGATATAATGTGATATAACTATAGATTATATAACTATAGGATGAATATGTATGACCTGAGTAGTCTGGTTATCACATGAACTAAGCTTATCCTTAAAAAAGGCCATCCTGAGTTCAGTAACACAGACCTCAGAAAATCTACAGTTGAAGAATCCAAACAACGGGATGTACGAAACGAAATGAAATCAGGATGGTGATGTTGCAGCTAGGAGCTGCGTCTGTTATTTGCAACTAGGGCCTCTCCAGCCTAGGATAGGATTGGACTGAGAAGGCATGGGGCAAGCAGAATGCAAGGGGCCAGGCAAAGAAGGCTCCAACAAGATGAGCCAAGAACATAAAACTGAAACAGAAGAAAAGAGGAACAAGAAGAGTGGAGAGGCTAGCTATGGGCACAGAATATAGACATTCTTTGCTATGGGTGATTGAATCATTGGATCAGCTAGTTGTAGAGGAGTGGGTAAAAAGCCCGCGGGGGGAGTCAGTAGATAGGTTTGAAAAGTAAGGTCTAATGGATGCCGTACGCAAGGGTAGGGACTATGTTGGTGGTATCTCAAAATGAGCACCAACCAGTGGTCACACTCAATCTGAACTATCTTGACAGCTACTAGTATCCACCATGCATAAGACTACTGAACGAACCCATTCAACATGACAATATAACCCATCATATTAGTTGAACTTATTACTTGCAATAGCTGGATTACACTGCTCCTTTAGTGCAAACCTATTGTTTAGGAGAAATATGCAATCTCATTTCTGACGTAGGTCTGGGTATAACTTGTGAAGTTAATAAAGAGGACTCGAGTCCTTGTAAGTAGATAATCCTTGAAAGAAGCCTTGCTTAAGTTGACGAAGTGTGCATTATCATTACGAAATCACTACATAAAAATGTCACAAATTAACATCGAGTCCATTTAGCCGTGGATGTTTCGCCAAGAGAATTCTACGCCAATAATTCCTTAAGAACACTAAGTCAATATCAAGTTTAAAAAACCGAATAAAATTAAAATTTTTCACCAAGTGAAATGTTCAGATCTGACTCCATATCTGGAAGTTTCTAAGGCATTACCTGACTTGGACGTCAGAACATAAATTGTTTATACGTATACATTGCTAATCAGGTACAAAACTCCAACTAGCAGATTGGGACGAACATAAATATGTAACGATATTTTCTTAATATTCTAATACTACCTAAATGCCTTTATGACAGCAATAACCTTTGATGTCGAAGTCACGTACACAAGTCAGTTGACCCAGCAATAACCTTTGATGTCGAGGTCACGTACACAAGACAGTTGACACAGCAATCAACAAAATAACCCTTAACTCATCAGATATATAATGAATTGTCGTTAATCCTTTCCGCTTTTTAAGCTAATCACGTTTGGGCATGAATTTAGCTGATATGACTTAAACCTTATGAAGGAGGAGAAACTAAATAAATTCATAGTTTCGAAATTGGAAAAAAATAATATTTGTAAAAACAACAAAAATATCTTAAAACGTGATATTCTGGCATTAGTACACAGGGTGTGCGAGACCATGAAAAATTCACGGGGAATTCTCCTGAAAGTTACTGTATTAAGTAGTTTCTTAGTTGGCATATTATGTGTTGGTAGACATGCAATACAAGTGAACGTAACAAAAACCAGTGTACCAATATTATGTTAATGTATGCCGGTAAACCACGTTTACCTTCCTCAGATGAGAGATACGAGTATTCACAGAGGGCTGAAGAAGGTAAACGTGGATCAACTTAATAATTACATTTTGTTCTATGTTGTAATAATAATTTGTGTTGCGTTACGTTCACTTATTCGAAGTCCAACCCTTAACACCTCGTATTACACGTACATAAATCGACTCTAAGGTTATCATTTTCATCCAGCCTGCTAAATTTCAAACGATTTCTTTCTTCCTCTCAACCTAGGTATGCAATGCAGGAAATACATCTGAATGCGTAACTGACGACTTGCATTTAGTTTTATTTTCTTAAATTCATTTTCAACTATACAAATAATTACGCACTGAAATTGTATAAAGCGTTTAAAACAACATTCCGGTTACACTATAGAAGAACTCAATTTACGTCTAAACCTGCTATAGAAGGCGATAGACGTCTGATTCGTAAGTAGGCCTAAATATTTCTTCATCAGTTTTTAAAGAAACAATATATTTTAAAGTATCTATTTAGTTCTTACAAGAACTTAATTTATACATTATTTTTGAAATTGCAATTATAAATGCTGTGTTTGAGATGTTGCTACCACAGTAAGTTGTTACAATGCTAACAAACAAACAATTGTATGAAAAAAGAATAATCAGAAGTATCTAATGTGATTTTTAACTCTTAATTCATATATTAAGATACGTAAGATTCACGTTTACTTACATCCAATCAAACTCAAATTATAGTGATGACATTTTAGTTTTCATCAAATTATTTTTTTATTTTTGAAAGTGAGAAGCAAACTTTTATCTCAATTTTACAAAGTATTTATTTAAAAGATCACTTTCAATTGATTTTTTGCATTTTCGATATACGTTTACTTTATTAACGTATTGATTATCAAATCGTTTTTATTCAGGTTTTGAAACAGTTTTTTATTCGGTTAGTAAGCAAAGATTCAGTTCGTGAAGGACATTTCAACGGCAGTTTTCCATTTCTCTTAATTTAATTAAGTTAAATTAAGAGAACTCTCTTAAATTCGTTTCTCTGCCGAATTTAAGCTTCCAGAAGAATACGCACATCAGGTTTTAACATAATTATTTCCTCAATTTTCAATTCAATTTGAAGTGGGAAGGATACTTACCATAAAATGGAAATTCCCAACTTAATTTACCTCCTTCCGCCGTCGCTGACTCAGCAACTTAACTGGACTATTACTTTTTTTATCAGCAATAGCCAGCAGACAAGCCCTCCTGTATGTACGTATTACCAGCCTTAATAGTAGTAATGGATTCAGGTAACCAACAATGCGAATTTATGTGGTACACTAGATTATTCAAAACATATATTTATTTAACATATGTAAACTACATAAAAAAGGTTTCAATTTTACATGATTCTGTTTTTTTACTGAACAAATTAAAAAACTTGTTGTTAAGTTTTTAAGTATCAGGAGAAAACTATTAAATACATACGATTCCCTTGAATGTCATTATTTTACAATTTGATTAAGGGTGTTTCTAGTATTATTTAGAGTTTAATTATTCGATCACAACTCGATATAAGAAAACTACTACTATATAGGCCAATAATAATAACTCCTACCAATAAATGTGTTTATTCCCTAATGTTTTATCCATAATTTAGTTTGGTTTCTTTCGTATCCTTCCTCCTCCCCTAAAAACAATAGTCAAAAATCAAGGTATTTTAAATTTATTGTATAAGCTATGCATTTTGTTGAGTTATAAAAATGAATAGCACCTCGAAGCGTAACTAAGCAATTAATTATATTTACGTTTTTGCCTTTATTCATTCCGTAAAAAACATTGATTAGATACCTAAAATAGTTGGAACGGGGAATAGTTTATTATGGTGTCCTTAATTATCCAAATAATTATATTCCTATTATTCAATAATCCGAAAATTATCAATAAATATTATTACACATACACATGGAAACTTGGGTTTAAAGAATATAAGTACTGTAATATATATATACAGTAAACCCTCGATTTAACGGACCCCAATTTAACGTACTTCGGATTCAACGGACAGCTTACAGCTGCATTACAGTATCTAAAATTCTATATATAGCAGAATTAAGGTTAAGGAATTTTTATAGAAAAATTGTAATTTAAAAAATGTGTAGGTCATTAACCTATAGACAATATTTATTTGTATATTTTACTAATATTTGAATTAATACAGGTTGAGGTAAGTTCACACTGATTTACCGGACAGTCGGCTTTAACGGACTAGTGTCTCATATAGTCCGATAAATCGAGGCTTACTTTACTATAAGCGCTGGTTGTTTATTGTTTTGTTTTTCCTGTAATCTCAATATATATTTAAGAATAAAGGATTTGTACAACTGTAGTGTTACGACTTAAAGTCAGACAAAAGCTTTTGACAATCCGAACATTTCATTGGTTTACGCCACATAATGTTGTTGCGATTTCCACAAACCTTCGTTTCCCGAGAAATCTCTAACATTCACTTCAATATCTATAGAATTATAAATCCAAGAGCACAGCCAAATTAGATAAATTAGAAATCAACCTAAAGTAAACTGATTTCTAGAAACGATTCGACATTCACACTATTAATAGAAAAATATAATAACTAAGCGAGAGAAAAGGTTTTTGGGTTACATATTTAAATTTGATCTGTATTGAATCTATTGGTTGAATAAGGGAGCCAAATTACTTTTTTTGAAGGAACTACAGTAAACAAATAATTAAATATCTCTAACAGCAAATGATTAGTAAATCGGTGTTAATTTATTTCGGACTGCTATAGTTTCAGATATGGGTGCAGTTATGTTGCATTAATAAAGCCTAACAGTAATGTTCGGCTTTTGATGATATGCTTCTCATTATGAACTGCCTCAAGTTTCCTCAAGACCAAGGAAGTAAAGTTTCGTATTAAATCAACCCGTCAGCAATCCTACAGTCCAAAATTATTTTAAATTATTGAAAGAATACTTGAAATAGTTGAACAAGAACAATCAGTTCCTTTAAAAAAATCAAAGTACATTTTAAGACTACGATAATGAAAATTCCGTCTCCATTCACCTTCGCCCGCCCAGCGAGCTGTTTAGTTATAACACGTTTAAGACTAAGAGTTGTGTACAGGATATAACTGAGTTATGTATAAAACTACGAGTTGTGTACAGGATATAACTGAGTTATGTATAAAACTACGAGTTGTGTACAGGATATAACTGAGTTATGTATAAAACTACGAGTTGTGTACAGGATATAACTGAGTTATGTATAAAACTACGAGTTGTGTACAGGATATAACTGAGTTATGTATAAAACTACGAGTTGTGTACAGGATATAACTGAGTTATGTATAAAACTACGCGTTGGGTTCAGGATATGACTGAGTTATGTATAAAACTACGAGTTGTGTACAGGATATAACTGAGTTATGTATAAAAACTACCGAGTTGTGTACAGGGATATAACTGAGTTATGTATAAAACTACGAGGTGTGTACAGGATATAACTGAGTTATGTATAAAACTACGAGTTAGTGTACAGGATATAAACTGAGTTATGTATAAAACTACGCGTTGGGTTCAGGATATGACTGAGTTTTATTTATTTAATTTATATTTATTTATTTATTCATAAGACGCCGATCATCAAGATATGCGCGAATATGGATTTTCGATTGAGTGTAATGAGTGTTGATGAGCGAATGTAGTCATTGTTACAAACTAAGGGCCGACTATTCCTTAGAGAGTGTCATTAATTAATAGCCCAATGACAAATGAACAGCCGGTGATTATCAGCTGATCTTTCTCAAAATGTATTGACTCTGATTGGGATCGAACTGAGAACCTTTAGCACATGACGCTGGGATTGAACCAACTACGCTACCGACCAATTATGTATAAACTACGAGTTGGGTTCAGGATATAACTGAGTTATGTATAAAACTACGCGTTGGGTTCAGAACATCCTTTTTTATGGAGGTTCACATAAAAAATATATTAAGAAAGCGATAGTCCTACAAAACAGATTTATTCTAATTATTTTCCACAAAAGCAAACAAAAATCATCTTTCCTCTATATTTACAGTTACAAACTTTACCCAACCAACATCTTTACGTCTTTAAAGTTTTACAGATATTTTTCATACGAAGTGGAAATAATGCAACAGAGAATTTAAGTCACAATTATAGAACGCGTGGTCAGACATATAATATTAGGAAACCGAAAGTAATGAAAAGTGTTTTACAAAGATCTTTTATTTTTCTTGGAACAAAATTATTTAACGAATTACCGTAAGATCTTCGAAAATGTAAGTCAATTGAGAGTTTTAAACAGAAATCATGAACTTAGTTATTTGAAGAAGACGTCATGCGTTTAGCTACAATTTTACAATAAATTAACGATACAATTAAGAAATTAATGTTTTAGGTTACTAACTAGTCAAGTAGAAGTAAATAATTAGTTGACTACTACTAATATCAAATACTGACTAAATATCACATTTTTTTGCATAAAAAAGTCTTTTTAAAAAAGGGTTTCCGAACCTATAACATATATTTCAAACCGTTATTATATATTTATTATTGTGCATATTTATTCATTACAATACGGTTGTTTTTTAAACAATAGCCCATAGTTTTGTTCTTTATATTACATTTCTATATATTGTTATTATAATTATAAAAATATGTAATTTTATGTTATGTAGTAATTATTGTTAACTTTTTTTGTATACACGAGTGCGATGTTGCTTACTATATTTGTGTTTAGAATTTTATTTTGTTTCTTATATATACATTATATTGTTTATACAGATGTACACTATAATTTTGTTAATTTTTGTATACAAGCTTAAACAAGTTTTTTAGTTATATTGCTGTTTTATATATTAGATATAGTTTTAAATTATATATATATATATATATATATATATATATATATATATATATATATATATATATATATAAAATCCAATGTATGTTTGTTTGTCTATCCTTTATGCGCTACCAAACCGTCCAGCCGATCGCCATGAAACTTGGGGAAGTTGTTCTATATACCCCAGGGAAGGTTTCTGTCATATTCCCGTTTCTTTAATCCCTCAGGGCTCCATCCCTTGGACTTCTAAAGTTTTGATGTTAATCAAATAGCAGGATGCATGAAGGTATAATAAGTCAAATATAAAAATAATATCAGCTGTGGGTTTTAAATATGTCAAAATTATACTGTTTATATTTTTATGTTTTGATTTATTGTGAAGCTATATTAATTAATTGATTTATTTGATTAACAGCTGTTAAATAAAAACAAATATAGTAAAATTGTGGTACGCAAAACTTTCAAAATTAAAAATAATTGAGTACAGTAGTAAACTACACAAAATATCAGGTGTTGTAAATTGGATACTATGTAAACTGAAAGGTTGCTGCACATTTCAATGATACAATCAAAACTCAATATTATGACCGGCGAAGCGGGCGGGTACAGATAGTAGGGAATATTATTAAGACTGCTGCACAAGTCCGCTTAGTTTAAGTGTTTATAAGTAAGCAAATGTTATGTATCAATAGTCATCAAGACTGGTCAGTGACGACTAGTATTTCCATATCAACAATGCCAAAACATTTTGTAATTTTTATGGAACATAAGTAATTATTTCATATAACTGAGTAATGTAAAACTAAGAGCTGGGTTCAGGATATAACGGAGTTATGTAAAACTACGAGTTGGATTCAGGATCTAACCGAGTTTTGTATAAAACTACGAGTAGGGTTCAGGATATAACTGAGTTGTGTATAAAACTACGAGTTTTGTACAGGATATAACTGAGTTATGTATAAACTACGAGTTGGGTTCAGGATATAACTGAGTTGTGTATAAAACTAAAAGTTGTGTTCAGGGTGTAACTGAGTTATGTATAAAAATACGAGTTGGGTTCAGGATATAACTGAGTTATGTATAAACTACGAGTTGGGTTCAGGATATAACTGAGTTGTGTATAAAACTAAAAGTTGTGTTCAGGGTGTAACTGAGTTATGTATAAAAATACGAGTTGGGTTCAGGATATAACTGAGTTATGTGTAAAAATACGAGTTGGGTTCAGGATATAATTGAGTTTTGTATAAAACTACGAGTAGGGTTCAGGATATAACAGAGTTATGTATAAACTACGAGTTGGGTTCAGGATATAACTGAGTTGTGTATAAAACTAAAAGTTGTGTTCAGGGTGTAACTGAGTTATGTATAAAAATACGAGTTGGGTTCAGGATATAACTGAGTTATGTGTAAAAATACGAGTAGGGTTCAGGATATAATGGAGTTATGTATAAACTACGAGTTGGGTTCAGGATATAACTGAGTTGTGTATGAAACTACAAGTTGTGTACAGGGTGTAACTGAGTTATGTATAAAAATATGAGTTGGGTTCAGGATATAACTGAGTTGTGTATGCAACTACAAGTTGTGTTCAGGGTGTAACTGAGTTATGTATAAAAATACGAGTTGGGTTCAGGATATAACTGAGTTGTGTATGAAACTACAAGTTGTGTTCAGGGTGTAACTGAGTTATATATGAAACTACAAGTTGTGTTCAGGGTGTAACTGAGTTATGTATAAAACTACAAGTTGTGTTCAGGGTGTAACTGAGTTATGTATAAAAATACGAGTTGGGTTCAGGATATAACTGAGTTATCTGTAAAAATACGAGTTGGGTTCAGGATATAACTGAGTTATGTAAAATACGAGTTGGGTTCAGGGTCTAACTGAGTTTTGTACAAAACTACGAGTTGGCTTCAGGGTCTAACTGAGTTTTGTAGAAAACTACAAGTTGTGTTCAGGGAGTAACTGAGTTATGTATAAAAATACGAGTTGGGTTCAGGATATAACTGAGTTATGTGTAAAAATACGAGTTGGGTTCAGGATATAACTGAGCTATGTAAAATACGAGTTGGGTTCAGGGTCTAACTGAGTTTTGTATGAAACTACGAGTTGGGTTCAGGATACAACTGAGTTATGTATAAATTACGAGTTGGGTTCAAACTATGAGCATGTATGAAACTATGAGTTGGATTCAGGATATAACTGAGTTATGTACAAAACTACGAGTTGTGTTCAGGATATAACTGAGTTGAGTATAAAACTACGAGTTGTGTTCAGGATATAACTGAGTTATGTATAAAATACGAGTTGTGTTCGGGATATAATTGAGTTATGTCTCAAGCTAGGTTAGCGGATCGAAACTTTCTTTTCACAGCACTACAACAGTTTATTTATTTTTGCATTTATTTAAATGTTGAATCTGTTTACAAATGTAATTTATTACCAGTGCATGTGGCCTGACTTATCTGTTTTATCAATATTATCAGCAAGAAGTGTAATAAATTAAGTAAATATAGCACCGTTTATCGAAAGAAATAATGACACAAAATTGCAATCACGTGTTTCAATGAGTCAAAGTCACTTGTAAACATTGCACCATCAACTACGCGATGTACATACACAAACGTCTTATAGCAAATAAATTGCAATATTATAATTAAAACGACAAACAGCTGGAACTATACAGAGATGAACCCAGAATTGTCAATAATTTCATCATTGTATGTATGATGTTATCTTAAAATTCTTGAAAAATTGAAAACGAACATTTAAAAAAGGTTTGATTACAATTGCTAACAGTAAAAATTTACGCAAGAACTCAGTCGCTATTTAACTATGTTATTGACATCTGTTATTTGTGCCGACAATATTTCTCCAACACCTGCGGCACTCTATTTCATAA
>JAQJVL010003052.1:0-71233 GCA_035578905.1 Stictocephala bisonia | reverse complement strand
CCCGCGTTTGAAGACTATTTTATAAGAACTAAGAGGCCAACGAAAAATCTAATGACACCATTGTTTTCCTCGTTTAATTGTAGGTTATGACATATGAATTTTTTATCCTAGGTTCAATAATTTTTATCCTAGATAGAAGAAAAATGTACAGGGATTTTAACTAGTTTTCACTGTACATAAAATTCACACAGTTGTTACTCGAAGACCCGTTAATATGTCACGTTTATGTTTTATTACTTGATTGATAGAAATATTTCCTATAAGTTTAGAACATTTTAGAAATTTACTTTTCGAGAAAAAAATATCATACATTTTCTGAAACATCGTTTTCTTGGCTACTAGAGGTCGTAAAATTTATTACTTGGTACTTTTGTAATCCATATGACATGTTTGATTACGATGCATTACTTTCATGTGTGTAAGTAAATGTGGTGAATTTAAATCGATTTAAATCCATTAAAAATAGCTTGATAATAATAAATTTAAATATATTTAAATTAGTATAAAATCACTGCATTTATTTAAACATATGAAAGTAATGTACCTTAAATTTACATGTAATGAGGATTACAAAAAAAACTAAGTAATTAATTTTACGACCTCTAGAAGCCAAAAAAAAACCAATGTTTTAGGGAATTGTTAAGAATTTTTTTCTCGAAAAGTTAAAGAAAACATTCCTATCAATTAGGTAATAAAATATAAATGCGATATATTAACGGGATTTTGAGTAATAACGGTGTAAATTACGTACAGTGAAAATTAGTGAACATTCCTGTGCTTTTTGGTTCCAACTAGGATAAAAATGATTACACCTTATCACCTTATAAAATTAAAAAAATCATATGTCATAACGTACACCTAATAAGGAAAACATGGTGTGATTATATTTTTATTAGGCCTCCTTAGTTCCTTAGAAAACCGTGTTCAAACTCGAATGCACATAATTTCTGCGCCGACAGTAGTAGTCTTATTAAAAAAAAACCTAACCTCTAAACAGGCCTCCTAACTTGAAAAGAGTTGGCCAAAGACGTGTAAGTCACTAAAGGAATAATTTTGGTGCATCAACGAAAATAACAATTTCATTATAGTATTGAATAATAATAATAATTTGTAGTTACTTACTTTAGACAATAACTATACTATTCATTTGTATTTATATTGTATATTGCAACTGTAATGGTATTAGTGATCACATTCTATAACAAGAAATAGCATTCATTTATTCCTCCTCCCCCCCCCCCTTCTATTAATCTCCGACTTCTCTTACTGAATCATTTATTTGGACTCGTTTTGATGTCGACAATTTACTTAATTCTTTTGGTTTTAGTGGTTGTTTCGCTCTATGATTTCACATCTATTTACCAGAGACCTAGTTCAAAAAGATGTTACTTTTAAGGTTATAATAAAAAATTTCATGTCTAAGTTGAGTAGTTGTGGTCCTTTGAATACATCTGATCTTTATTTTCTTTTATTTCCTATGACCTGGAATATAGGACTACGTAAGATAATGCTGTATAAAACTATGACTTTGGTCTGAAAATATTAAAACTATTACTATATGATAAAATTATTTCAAAACACATTCATTACAATAAACAATTCGGTATGTTTTTTTTTTTTTTTTTTTTTTTTAAGTATTTAACACCAGCTTTGAAATATATCTATGACTACGTTTATATTATATAAAATATTATGTAGTTCGATCGGTTTGAACTATAAATATAGCAATCCTAGATTCATCTTGGATTAATATATCAAGAAGTGTTAAAAATAATTGCATTGTTGCTGTCTGAGCACAGAGAGTAAATAAACATAAGTCGCATCCAATAGTGCGCTGAATGTGTGTCGAGTGATTATTTCTCCATTATGTCATGACATGGGAGTACCAACACCTTGTCAGTCCCTCCTTTATTCCCCCAAATCTACAAGGATAAACGTAGTAATTATTACTACAGATGTACACGCCACTGAGGCGTTCACTGAGGCCATGATAAAGCGATCTCTGTTTCTTTTTTCTCTGTGGTGCTTGTAACAGTACAGTACCCACTATGTCTAAGAGCGTAGTTAGTTCACTTCATATTCTACTGTGACGAAGAGTAGACTGTGGCGATCTCGAAGTTATGACATGTGGAATTTGAGGACATAAATTCGTCTGTCTCATGTGTGAACAACATCACTCTTATAGTCGGCAACATAAGTAGAAATTAAACAATCGTAAAACAAGTTTTAAAGAGGTCCTTTGCAAAATTAAGGTTATTGTGTAGTAAATCCAGTAGGCCTAAGACATTGGAAATGTATTATAAAACGATATAAAGGGTTACCCTGGGTTACTCGCTAATGAGTTTTCAGAACATAACGATTAATTAATTCTATTTTCAGAACATAACAAAATAGAGGTCAACCATATCTAAACATTTGACAACACTGATTATACTGATCTCATATAGTGGTGTAGTTCTATTAAATACAAGTTTTATTGATTTATTTCATAAAAAAAAAAAAAATATTATTTAGGGACTCTTTTGTGAGAACAACACATTACTATCAAAGGCCTGTTTGGATCCATACTCTTAGTATGCTGTTAGTGTGTGCGTGTTCGTCATAGCCAACATGTCTGCTGATGTTAAGCAACTGTACGTGTTGTATCTGGGAGGAGACTCCTCCAAAAACTGTAATGTGAAACAGATTCATGGAAGTTGAGAGAAAGAGAGAGGGAGGGAGGGAGGGAGGGAGGGAGGGAGAGAGAGGGAGAGAGAGAGAGAGAGAGAGAGAGAGAGAGAGAGAGAGAGAGAGAGAGAGAGAGAGAGAGAGAGAGAGAGAGAGAGAGAGAGAGAGAGAGAGAGAGAGAGAGAGAGAGAGAGAGAGAGAGAGAGAGAGAGAGAGAGAGAGAGAGAGAGAGAGAGAGAGAGAGAGAGAGAATATATATGGAAAATTAATTTGCCTTAAAACTGCTGTGGAGACAGCTAATCCCAACATTGGTGGTGTAGTCTTGTTATGCAGGTACATGGAAGCAATGTTTATTTAATGATAGAAGTGAGTTTAAGAGCTCAGAATTCCCATATTCAGTGATCATTGACATCAAGCGTTTATACTACTTAGCAAGTCTGCAGTGCAGAGTTTGAGTGGTTGGTTTTCATATCGAGAACTGAGACTGGGTTTGTTAATACAACCAACAAAATCAGATCGACCAATCGATGGTTGGTTTTCCGAAATAAATTGTAGTAGTTCCCTCAGTTTTCCTGGGGTATTGGCACATGGTAATGCAGATATTAAGACACTGCCCAAGTCATCCACGCAAGATCATTTATAATTTTTTACAATACACAAAAATATCTGAAAGCAATGCACCTAACTGCACGGTTATTGAAGTCAATGCAGTTAATTCATATAACTTCTAAAGTAAAATAAGCATTCCAGGTAGTCTAGTTCAGATAGCTTAATTGGCTGATTTTGGATTACTGATATTAAACTTTATTTTACGAGTTTAAAAATCTTAGTTTTTTAATAAGGAATTAGTATGCCTAATATGGTTTTTGTAATTTTGTTGATGAAAATGTATTCAAACTTTATAGATTAATAAAAGATATTAATATTATGATTCGTAGTAGAATTTTAAATAATTATGTCAGCATTATAATGATTTTAAAAATCAGAAAAGGGAGAGATAAACACAAGTTTAAAATAAAACAAACAAGAAGACAATCTCACCCATAATTACTGTATCAAATTACCTTTTGATAAATTAAATTAAGTTTATAAAAGCCCAGATATCTAAGCATTATACTTAAAATCACCACAGAATTGTTGACTTACACCCCTTGGCCATCAACAGTCAGACCAGGACTGTATGCTTGTAGGTCATAGCAGTCCATTTGAGATTGACTTACAACCCTTGGCCATCAACAGTCAGACTTGGACTGTGTGCTTGTAGGTTGTAGATGTCCATTAGAGATTGACTTACACCCCTTAGCCATGAACAGTCATACCTGGAATGTGTGCTTGTAGGTTGTAGTTGTCCATTAGAGATTGACTTACACCTCTTGGCCATGAACAGTCATACCTGGACTGTGTGCTTGTAGGTTGTCGTTGTCCATTAGAGATTGACTTACACCCCTTGGCCATGAACAGTCATACCTGGACTGTGTGCTTGTAGATTGTCGTTGTCCATTAGAGATTGACTTACACCTCTTGGCCATGAACAGTCATACCTGGAATGTGTGCTTGTAGGTTGTAGTTGTCCATTAGAGATTGACTTACACCTCTTGGCCATGAACAGTCATACCTGGAATGTGTGCTTGTAGGTTGTCATTGTCCATTAGAGATTGACTTACACAACTTAGCCATGAACAGTCATACCTGGAATGTGTGCTTGTAGGTTGTAGTTGTCCATTAGAGATTGACTTACACCCCATAGCCATGAACAGTCATACCTGGACTGTGTGCTTGTAGGTTGTAGTTGTCCATTAGAGATTGACTTACAGCTCTTGGCCATGAACAGTCATACCTGGAATGTGTGCTTGTAGGTTGTAGTTGTCCATTAGAGATTGACTTACACCTCTTGGCCATGAACAGTCATACCTGGACTGTGTGCTTGTAGGTTGTAGTTGTCCATTAGAGATTGACTTACACCTCTTGGCCATGAAAAGTCATACCTGGACTGTGTGCTTGTAGGTTGTAGTTGTCCATTAGAGATTGACTTACACCTCTTAGCCAACAACAGTCATACCTGGACTGTGTGCTTGTAGGTTGTAGTTGTCCATTAGAGATTGACTTACACCTCTTGGCCATGAACAGTCATACCTGGAATGTGTGCTTGTAGGTTGTAGTTGTCCATTAGAGATTGACTTACACCTCTTGGCCATGAACAGTCATACCTGGAATGTGTGCTTGTAGGTTGTAGTTGTCCATTAGAGATTGACTTACACCTCTTGGCCATGAACAGTCATACCTGGAATGTGTGGTTGTAGGTTGTAGTTGTCCATTAGAGATTGACTTACACCTCTTTGCCATCAACACTTAAACCTGGACTGTGTGCTTTTAGGTTGTAGATGTCCATTAGAGATTGACTTACACCCCTTAGCCAACAACAGTCATACCTGGACTGTGTGCTTGTAGGTTGTAGTTGTCCATTAGATATTGACTTACACCCCTTGGCCATGAACAGTCATACCTGGACTGTGTGCTTGTAGGTTGTAGTTGTCCATTAGAGATTGACTTACACCCCTTGGCCATCAACACTCAAACCTGGACTGTGTGCTTGTAGGTTGTAGTTGTCCATTAGATATTGACGTACACCCCTTGGCCATCAACACTCATCAAACCTGGTCTGTGTGCTTGTAGGTTATATTAGAGATTAAAATTATCTAAAAATAATGTGATCAAACCCCTCCCCCACTGTTAGTCTATCACAGAGGAAGGAACCCTCACTTTCAAGTCTCAAATTCATCTGCAGAGAGGGCAATTATTTGAAGGCCATTATCCTTATTAAATTGGAATTACTGAGCCACAAGACTTCTGGATCAAACAATTTATAACAATCCAGTAGCACTCTCATTAAGAAAGGGCCTGCAGGTAAATATTCAGCCCTTAGCAATGCTGCTTTTGTGCTGACATCTATCTCACAGGCTAGATCAAAGAAAATCTCATGCTCGGGGGGGCCACATTCCCTGCAGCATTTTATAATAATAAATATAATGGTAAATTATTCAATTATTTTCACTTGAAGACAAAATTAGTCTTAAAATAGGATTTTTGAAAATGCTATCTATATATAAAAATTTCCCTGCCTCATGGCCAAGGATTACTTCGTCTTCAAACAACTATACACAAGCTGTTGTGAATTTGCCCCTATAGTTTTTGGAAGATATGACAGCATGGAAAGCCCTCGCCCTCACTTTCAACGTACTGAACCATCTTCTCTACCGTAACTCACAATTACGGATTTTGGTTTAAATATATTTTTTTTTATTTCAATACAAATGATTTTTGATTCTATAATATAACCCACAATAAAAGCAATTAAAGTTTAAACAAACATATTATTTTCATACAAAGGTCTTTTACCTTTGTATGAAACCTTTTGTATTTACCTTTGTGTATAATGGGAAATATTTGCTAGTCTAACTCTTTTTACAAAGTTTACTTCTTGCAAGTAATAATAAAAATACTCTCAAGGATTGAGATTACCCCTCATGATTGTATTCTAAGTGTTAACATAAGTACAGAGTAATAAAAAAAATGCTTGTCGATTTTGATTCACCCCTTTTACCTTCCTCAAGCCAGACCAGAGGGATTCACTTAAGAATTGAATCTTCAGAATTTCACACAAATAAATCTAGTAATTTATTTTAACTAGGTATAATATATCATAATTTATTGTTTATATTTTTCAAATAACATTAAATTATTTATGAAACAAAAGAGCTTTTACATCTTGTTTTCTGTACACTGCACTAATAAACTTTAACATTAATTACCATATTTTTTTCATTAATACTATAAAAGGCTATTTAAAAATGAAAGACTGACCTCTTATTTTCACTTTTATGTTTAGTAAAATTAAAGCTTTCCATTTAAGAATATTCAAAAGTTTTTTAAGCCTAATGAATTTGAATACTTTTGTGGCATCATTTCAGCTCTCGCTAGCGAGTCACCAGAAACAGATAAAAGGAGGTCTGCTGGTTGCAGGTCCCAACTCTCAGGACCAAAGTTAGAACAGCTCGTTTACAAACACTTAAATAGGTTGAAGGTCATTACATGACAGTACTGCCAGTCTGATCTGGTGATTGTGTTAACTTCATTATTACTAATAAATAATCAAAATTGCCGTTTACTAATGTTTTGAGGGTGCTGCTCCTGTGGCACCAAACTCTAAATCCACATTACATCAGATTTACCAACACGTGTTTATAACATCCTACAAAACACTCCTAAATTTGTTGATAACATTTGATGTTATTAACAAAAATCTCTGTTAATAACACAATTTTTGCTATCTACCAAGAGTTGTTAAATTCAGTAACATCCTTTGATCTGAGAATGTTGAAAACTTTTGTAATAAATACTGTACAACCATGCATTTGGAATGTTAATTATATTTCCTCCTGGGAACTGTAATGGTAGGCGGATGGCACGATGTTGATAACAAAACTAAAAGCCAAAGGGTAATGTTATTTACTTTGTTATTCCTGTTGTGTTAACAAAAATATTGAAAACATTTGCTGGTAACGTGGTGTAAATGCAGCTTAAACAATCCAACTTGATTTATTTTGCGAACCATATTATTTTTGTTTATAGAATGGGTAAAATTTAAAAAAAATGCACAACACAGTGCTCAAACTGAACTGACACTGTTAAAGACGTATAATTTAAAAAGGCCTTCATCTTATAGTGTTTAGTTGTGTGAAGTAACTCTTAATCTGTAACCAAGAGAGCGTTTTTTAAAAAGGAAAAGAGTTTGAGTTTCCAATGCCAACATAAATTTATTTAGTAGGAATTGGAATAATATCATTCATATTACTCTGTACAGAAAAATATGACATATTTACGATGATCATCTCCCCATTCTTTAAAACGTCTACCACCTTAAGTCTAAGGCAACTATTCTCCAAGATTCTGATTCTTTATTTTACAAAATTTAACACTCTGTCTTGCATATACTTCGTTGAATAGTAATTACACTTCTGATAATATTAATAATTTATGGACAAGTCAAGACACAGAACAAACATATGAGGACCACCACCAATCTACATTTATAGTTGAGTGGGAGGATAATCAACACTCTTCATGTATAGGCGGGTGGGAGGATCATCACCACTCTAAATGTATGGGTGGGTGGGAGGATAATCAACACTCTTCATGTATAGGCGGGTGGGAGGGTCATCACAACTCTACATGTATGGGTGTGTAATCACAACTCTACATGTATGATGGGTTGGCGAGTCATCACCCCTCTGAATGTATGGATGGGTGGAAGGGTCTTCAACACTCTACATGTATAGGTGGTTAGGAGGATTATCACCACTATAAATGTATGGGTGGGTGGGAGGATAATCAACACTCTTCATATATAGGCGGATGGGAGGGTCATCACAACTCTAAATGTATGGGTGGGTAGGAGTGTAATCACAACTCTACATGTATGATGGGTTGGAGAGTCATCACCACTCAGAATGTATGGATGGGTAGAAGGGTCTTCAACACTCTACATGTATAGGTGGTTAGGAGAGTTATCACCACTATAAATGTATGGGTGAGTAGGAGGGTCATCATCACTCTACATGTATATGTGGGTGGGATGGTCATCACCACTCTACATGTATGGGTGGGTTGGAGAGTCATCAACACTTTATATGTATAGGTAGATGGGAGAGTTATTACCACTCTAAATTTATGAGTGGGTGGGAGGGTCATCACTACTCTACAATTATGGGTGGGTGGGATAGTCATCACCATTCTAAATTTATGGATGGGTGGGAGGGTCATCACTACTCTACAATTATGGGTGGGTGGGATAATCATCACCATTCTAAATTTATGGATGGGTGGGAGGGTCATCACCACTCTACATGTATGGGTGAGTTGGAAGGTCATCATCACTCTACATGTATATGTGGGTAGGAGGATCATCACCACTCTACATGTATGCGTGGGTTGGAGAGTCATCAACACTTTATATGTATAGGTAGATGGGAGAGTTATTACCACTCTAAATTTATGAGTGGGAGGGAGGGTCATCACTACTCTACAATTATGAGTGGGTGGGATAGTCATCACCATTCTAAATTTATGGATGGTTGGGAGGGTCATCACCACTCTACATGTATGGGTGAGTTGGAAGGTCATCATCACTCTACATGTATATGTGGGTGGGAGTGTCATCATCACTATACATGTATAGGTGGGTGGGAAGGATGATCACTAACTACTCCATTTTCCTACATATATAGAAATCCATGAGGCAACATATTTGTATCCCGGACAAAGTTAGTTCTGAGGTAAAGAATTAAGGGTACTGAATTTTAATTTCAAAGAGATTTTGGTTAGGGGTGCAGAAACAACATAATCCTTCACTAAGAATTAATTTCCATAGTACTTGAAAGAACGCTTGAGACAGTGCAGTAGAAAAATCTGCATTGTACATATATATTAATCGATTGCAGGCTAGCCTAGGGAGACTGTGCCATGTTCTGGGGTTGTCTTTAGAGAATTAAAGGCTCTATCATGACAAAAGTGGTTGTTGGATTTACAAACACTATTAATCATCATAATTTGGACATCCTATAGAGGAAATAAAGTTATAGTTTTATATATTTCTCCTCTTAAAATATAACTATATTATTTCTTTTCTTTATTTATTAGCTTTGTTTAAAGACCAAATTTAATAAATAAAAAACCAACCTATTTTAATTAATAATTTTTGTTCTATTGGTAAGCATAACAATTCAATTATTTTAAATTGATTTAACAAATTATTTTAATATATTGTTCTAAAACACAGAAAAAATAATGCAAGTAATATAACATGTCATAAACCTTCAATAATAACTTATCCTCTTCATTAAACAATTTATTAATTGTATTCAGAGAGATAAAAACAGCAAGATATGAAATAAAATACTTTTTTCTAGCAAAACATTTTTATTATACAACTGTATATAAAATAAAACATGTATTATACAACTGTTCTTCAATACAGTACTTCATAAAACCTACAGTGAATAAAATAAATTATGACTAATGATATATAATTCCTAAATTAGGGTTTTAATTTGTGAAACTGTATTTTTAACTATCTAAGTAATAAAAAAAAAAAAAAAATGTAAAAGAAAGTTTCTTTATAGATTTTACTAAATACAATTCATGGCTCCCTTGGTATGCGTCGTTACCCAAATGTCCCTTAAAAACTGCCCTCTTAAAATGGTTACACACTTATTTTGTTGAAGTTTGGTTACTTAACTTCCAGTACTGAATGATACCTTAAAAACACACGGTACGCATAGTTTACGATCACTCATACTCTTCAGGGAAAATTGTTTCCTATAGATTTTAAATCTGTAAATTTAGTATGACTTTTTGACTTTATGTTCCTTACAATTACAAAAAAAATATAGAAAAAGATATGAAGAATCCTTAGTTTTGTAATATCTAAAGCTATGTCATCATTATCACTCTCATTATCAATGTAAATGGTGCAAGTTACGTTTACTTAAACCCCATAGGTTCAAACTATAATTAGTTTCCATGTTGAATGGACCTGATAATAATCATCACTGCAACTAAATACGAGTATAAGTTTTCATATTGCCCATAACAAGTTGTTATTGCTACCCCCTCTGTTTCTTATACAAGAAAACAGTCTCTCACTTTCTAAAACTAATAATACTTCTTAAAAATCCAAAAACAAATGCTTTTCTCGAATTTTCAATCAAAAATTGTTATGCAATCTTTATAGATAGTAATTCATTTTTTTAACATTAAGTTGTCTCAAATTTTATTTCTAATTTGACAGGACCTTTAAATAATCACCCAAAATGATCTCTACTGTTTGAGAAAGCTGAGTTTATCAAACAGTTTTGAGTTCTTTTAAATTGTACTGTTGGTAAACAGTCAGTGAATTGGGAATGCTATAAGGTCTTCATATTTTCCAGTGCTTCATCTAACCTGATGCTTTAAAGTATAAGATGCTTCACACTTAGAAAACTGTGGATATTATTTAGTTGCTAAATACGCTGAAAGCTCACAGAACATAATTAAGATTAAATATTTTTCATATACATAAGGTCTTGAATTTATACAGTTTGAGCAATTAAATACAACACAATTTTCATGATCTACACATTCAATAGTAAAATATGTTTTTTTTTCTTTAAAACTGCAGATCAAATGTTTTAACCCTCAAGTATAACACTAGGTCCTTTAGACTCCAATCAATTTTTTAATGCATATATTTTGGATTAAACATTTTTGTTTTCACACTTAGCACCCATGTAAATTTAGTTTAATCTTTTATTAATATTTTGCAATGGTTCAGTGATTTTTAAATAAACTGATTTTGTTTTATAATAAATATAACAATTTATAGTGGAGTGCCGTGGACCCCACTGTTATACTTACGTGTGCCATTTTTCTTATTATTTTAATGGTAATCCATAGATAAATGGCTATGAAGCAAATCTTTATTGCATCTTTATTTGTTATTGTATCGTGTGTTTTTTTGAAAACAGTCTTTTGTGATTATGCAAGCAAGACCATAAAAGAAAATCGTTTTTGTTATTAACTTTTTGTACAAGTTCTATAACATATATTTCCCATTTTTGTTAGGTATGGTAAGAACAGTTTTTCATGTTCTGTTGTATACACTTGATGGAATAACGTTGGTTTTAAAGAAGAACACATTTTTAAAATTATTCCACAATTTTTTATTTAAATAGCACTTTTGCCGGTTAAGGCATCATCAGTTTTTGTAAAAGTTTTACAAAAACTGATGATGCCTTAACCGGCGAAAGCGCTATTTAAATAAAAAATTGTGGAGTAATTTAAAAAATGTGTTCTTCTTTAAGAACAGTTTTCCAATTTTTCATCATAGTTATCTTAAAGTACATTTATTCCTGTTTTACAATATATACGTTTTGTAATTAATTAAATTAAATTATTGTTGTTTTTATTAAATCATACATTTTGTTGAATGTTTGGCAACATACTTTTATTGTTAAAAAACTCTGTTTTTTCAATATTATATTACTATATTGTGTATTGAGCTGAGGCACATTAAAGTGTGTAAAGAACCACATGAACAATAAACACATAATTTTAAACAAGAAAAACCAGAAACTATTTATATTTTTTTAAATTACCAATTGGGTCTGGTGGACCCAACCATTATAATTTGAGATACTAAAAATAGGTGTTATTCTTGAAGGTTAATATGTTCCATATTTGTTTTAAAAATCCTCCATATTTTTAATATTACCATTAACATTTTTATTTTGTACTCTGATTCCACCTCTTTCAGTTTTAGTTCTGCCATTCTGATAAGCTGACAATAAAAATTGATTATGTTTTATTTAAAAATTACACAATTTAACTTTTAAGGTGACAAGTTGAAAAAATAATGTATCAGTTGCCAGTTCCTTTCCATTGGTTATAAGTCCCTTTAGGTCAACATAACCAACATTTTCACCCAGCTGTTGGTTTCCTCATATTCATGATACCACCAGTGTTCTAGACCAATATTTTCTAAACCTCCTTGATATTAAACTTTTTTCAAAATAAAAATATTTTTCTAAAAGTTTTAAATTTAGAAATACACTTTCTTACAATTTTGGGATTGGAAACAAATATCATCATAAGTTACACACATATTCCAGAAAAAGTTATTTGTTAAAGTATACATAGTTCAAAGTTTAACTTCTTAAGATGGTAGAGTAGAAAAGAAATAATATCAAGAAATAAGAATATTTTTAAAAAGATTTTACTAAACTTATTTTTATATAATGTCTATGAGCATGTATTATGGAGTTTCATTCTTTAAATATATTCTTTTGTGCTTCTTTTCCAATCATGAACTTCCAAAATAACGACTTGAAAGTTTTGTTTACTAATAATTGTAAAAAATGTTTCTTTCTTGTAGGAATGTCTAGTATTTTATAAGTAATAGACTTTATTTGAAATGTCTTCACGAAATAAAATGGGGTAAAAGTACTAAAAGAATCTTGATATACAATTTTTTTTTAAATTTTCCTTTGTGTGAAGTCAAAAATTCCTTCATTGATTAGACAGGTCGCTCCACTAGCCAGCTCTCAAGTATTTCTTCAATTTATTTCCCTTCATGAACTTGATGTTTTGAGGAAGATTTTAAAACATATGTTACACCAGCTGTTCTTGAACTTTAAGAGTAGGCATAAAATCATTTTCAACTACTTGCTTTGCTCCAAAGGATGTCATCTGAAAACATCCGTATATTGTCAAATATGATCAAGAAAATGACGCTATGATGATTCCCCATTATTAAACTATTGACTGGTTCTGGAGGAGGTAAAAGTGGTTGCAGTTGCATTTGATCACTGCTGCAGCACATGTTATGACTTTCATGTGTAAATCTTTTTGCATTGCAGAATGGATATTTATTGTTAATTTCAACATTATCTTTTTCATAATTTATGCCAGGATCATAAGCAAAACCTGAACAAAATTTTCCGCAGAATAATAAAAACTAAGTTCCCCAAAAATTATATTTAGGGCTACTGATGAAAAAATTGAAGGATTTGAAGAGCATTAACCCGTTGGGAGATATATTTACCATTGACCTAACCTTTCAAGTTGGGCAATTTGACAAGTTAAACATCACATCAAGTGGACAACTCAATGGTAAGGATTGTGATGTAAGATATAAGCATCTCTAGACAGTGCAGATATTGGTTTACAAAGACAAATTAATATTTACCTTTCATTTCTCTAGATGAGAAATTTGACATCTTCACAGCTGCTAATTGTGATTAATTATGTTGAAATGGATCTTATGAAAGTAACTTGTAAACTACATTGAGCTTTACAAATAATAAAACTGTTTACTACACGTTGAATAATCCGCTTAATTTAAGCTGTTGTATCTAGATCAATTTTGGAAGAGGAAAACTATTTACGATATATTAATACATTCATCACAAAAGTATAAAAACATCAAACAATAAGATTGCCAACTACTGCATGTACAGATCAACAATTAGATGTTCCTATTACATTGCTTACTTAATAAAGTAATGCTGCAATAATTGAACTTGGCTGTGCCGATATTTGAAAATGTAATTTGATTAACTTCAGGATTGTTCTTTTCTTGCCTGCTATGAACTGATCATATCCACCAATCCCCATCTTATCAATGAACTTACCAATACTATTACCACTGCCAACAACCTGCTAACCAAACTCAACCAAACCAAAGTAAAAAAAACTTTCCAAACTCTTTTGGGATTTAGAAATTGCATTTTGATAACCTTCGCGATTGTTCTTATTTTATTTAAAATCTGCAATTTGATGAACTTCAGGTTGGGGCTTTTGGTAATTGCTTGCCTCTACTTTTTGTTGTTTCTTTCTTATATTGTTAGTATACCTTGCTCAACGGTTTTTTGCTGTTTTGTTACAGCTTACAAAAATTGAATATCAATTAATTGTATCGTTATTGTTCTCATTAGCAGTATAGTTGTCAATTTTATTTAGCGGAAGGTAAACATCAAAGTGTCCATTAGAAGTCTCCATTGAAACACAATAATTTAATAGGATTAATGAATGTTTGATCTGAACTTCCTTAAAATGTCAAAATTAACATAAACTTCAAATAAAAATGGAAATTGTCCAGCAGCTTTTAAGCCACACAGTCCACCGTAAATGAAAGGTTTCAACATGCCCTTAATATACTCATTTGTACCACCGTAGTTATTACCTTCCTTGTCATGGGACATAATTGAAAACCCAATCCAGTGTGTGGAAACAAAGTTGACAATTCTACTCCGTACTTTTGCTGCCATGACTTCATTCTGGTAAATAATGTTTGAAATGGAGTTAAATAGGCATGCACCAATCTCCTTAAATTTTGATTGCTGTGTGAGGATTACTTACTCCTCCCTGTGTTTAATCGATGAACTATTTGGACAATAGTCTTTTGAAGTACCATAACACTTGTTGAAAATAATTTTCAACATTCTACTCTTTGTTTCCATGTTATTCCGCAAATTATGAAAAATCCCTGTTTGGAAAAACCGATGGAAAATTTATTGCAGTTTCAGAAAATCACCATCCACTTTGTACGATGTCCTTACCATTTTCGAGTTAATTGAGAAAACTTGACCCTATGTCACCGATCAAAATGTTGATACGCCCGAAAAATGTTTATAAAATTAATTTTGGAACTTATTGTAATTTTTCCCACAAATTCCACGTTGAGAGCAACATTCATACCGAATCTCATGCAGTTCCGTCAATTCTGTCGGTCTGTATAGCCTTTTGAATATATCTCCGCTGTTAACCTTATGGGAAAAGAGAACTTTGAACCACTTAGGAATTGAGATTTGAAAAATCCTTCCTTAGCGCGCCTCTAGGGCTTATAATATACATGTCCTAAACTTCATGTCTCTATCTTATATGATTTTTGCTGGGCGATTTTAAAACGGCTTAGCTATCTATTGAACTATCAGATAGATATCGAACTATCAGAATCTGGATAATTTAGCTCAGTACACGTAACAACGCTCAAAACAACTATTGCAAATATGAAAAATGTGAGGCTATGTTACATTTATTTTTAACATGAGTAACTTTCAGGTTATACTCATACAAATATAAGAGGTTCTTTTGTCTTAAGCATTTCATAGTAGTAATTTAATTTGCTAATAAAACTAATATTAAGGTTCATCAAATTTGTTCATGGACAAGAAAATGTGAAAAATAATTGACACAACAGTGGGATGAAAACAATATTTTACTACACAAAATCTTACATCACATAACTTTTACAAAAGGATATTGAGCAATGTTTCCTTCGTACAAGTCAGTCCAAAATTAATGATAATCGACTGAGCAACTTGCCAAAAAATAACAAATAAATGACCAGAACCGATTTATAACACACACCAGTTAAATACATTAACCATTGTTCTGTTAACATTTTTTATTATCTAAATCAGCAGAAAACATCATGAACAATTTCTAAAGAATGATAGAGTAGAATTAAGAGGTTTAGTTTGGTAGCTGATGTACAACTGCTGTAAGAAATTACAAGAATGTACATCACAATATAATCTTCATTCATTAAATTTTTCATTTAAGCTAATAGTTTTATTGTGTAAGTAAAATATTACTAAAATAGTAACAAAACAGTAAAAATAGTAAAATTCTTTGGACTTTGTGTTAGCCATCAAAGTCAAGCAATGAATAACAAAGCTAATAGGATTGAAGGGCTAACAAACTCAATATGGGATAAAACAATAACAACTTCTTATTGCACCTAATTTTATCTTAAATAACTTAATACAAAAACAATAGTCTACTTAAAGCGCTAAATAAGAATTGTGACGATACAAAACTTTACATAAATATACACGTTATACGAGATTTTCAAATAAAAATATAAATACGCAAAAATAATTGTATGGCTAACCAACTTAAAACCAGTAATAACTTGGTAGAATCATAAGATTGGTCAATCTTATGGAACATTTCTAATACATAATTAGTATATTATAAATAAAAGTGTATATCCAATCCTATTAATAGTAATAATAATAGTTGAATAAATAATACAAAATAACCAATACAATATTTATAAATTATTTATTTCCGACTTATCCTTTTATATACAATTAGTTTTCAGTTTCATATATTCAACTTGAGTAAAACAAATAGAAATGAATTAATGGTTTTTTCATGATAATTGATGTAAGGAATTAAAATTCATATATATTATACTCTCGGGCAAAGGAGAATAACAGTAGGTATTTTAACTGTTCAAAAGAAACTAAAAAAAAATCATTGAAAACAATTTAGCTCATTTAGTAGCTAGCTACTTGTTTATATTCCTCTGAAGATTTAGAAAAGGGCACATTTACCAATAGCATTAAAAAAAAAAAAAAAACAAAAATCACATGACTAGCTGGAAAGGCCATTTTGTTCTTTTTGATCTCTTATCTATATTTTCAACAAAAACATAAAAAAGAAGAGAATATGGAAAAAAACTAGCAGCAATATAAATCTGACAGACATTCTAACTAGATTAAAGAAAACACTGAAATATAGGTTCTTACATCTGTTTGTAGAGGACAGAAATAACCTTCCATTTTCCCCCTAAAAATATAGGTTCTTACATCTGTTTGTAGAGGACAGAAATAACCTTCCATTTCCCCCCTAAAAATATAGGTTCTTACATCTGTTTGTAGAGGACAGAAATAACCTTCCATTTCCCCCCTAAAAATATAGGTTCTTACATCTGTTTGTAGAGGACAGAAATAACCTTCCATTTCCCCCCTAAAAATATAGGTTCTTACATCTGTTTGTAGAGGACAGAAATAACCTTCCATTTGCCCCCTAAAAATATAGGTTCTTACATCTGTAGTGGACAGAAATAACCTTCCATTTCCCCCCTAAAAATATAGGTTCTTACATCTGTTTGAA
The DNA here is from genome assembly GCA_035578905.1 of Stictocephala bisonia. Lineage (NCBI taxonomy): Eukaryota > Metazoa > Arthropoda > Insecta > Hemiptera > Membracidae > Stictocephala > Stictocephala bisonia. The sequence goes on along the minus strand of JAQJVL010003052.1, from coordinate 54,067 downwards.
GAGGACAGAAATAACCTTCCATTTCCCCCCTAAAAAATTAACAACTGAACTATCTTTTGCAATCTATTTTGAAAGTAGCTATTTAAATAAAATTGACAGCTGTCCGTATGGTAAGTGTATCGGTCTTTCAAAGCTCATTGAACTGTACCAGACATGAACATTTATAGACGAATTTATTGTAGATTGGGGTTAAATCAGTAAGACATGCAGACTGTGAAAATTGCTCTGTGAAGAAAAAAAAGCAGATCTTGAGTTGCCTGAGCAAGTTCTAACTAATCTTATTTTCAGATTAGGACCAAATAAAATCTATTTACAATACTTCCAAAGTTTGTACCAGTTTTCATGTACCTTATTGTATGTTTCAACATAAATCTTATTTAAATTTGATTGAAATTCATGTTCAAATCTCACAAGGGCTTTTACACCAGATTTAGACTTAAACTTTACTATCAGATGTAGAATTTATTTTTATTAAATAACTGCTTTGAAAATAAATTACAAACATAAGTCAATCCTAGTACTAATTTTATTGGGTAAATGATATTTGAATGGTTACTCTGTTTTAATTCTAATTTAATGCTATTGGCTGGTTTATCTGTGTTTTCCCTAATGTTCATAAAAATGTGAACAACTTCTAATAATATTATTGGATGTGAAGAGGAAACTCATGAGCGGCTAATTTAACCCTTCATGTCTTTTTGAAAAATTCTTTCTTAGTAAACAAGAGTGTAAACATAAGAGTAACAATATTCAGATTATAAATTTACTATTGTCTGCTAGATGTGTAGATCTTTGTGGAAATATATTTTAATATATGTATTTAATACAAAATGTTTTGTTAAAAAGAACTTTACTGCCTTCGCAAAATAACAAACATGATACAAATTTTTTATTAAGTAAATAATCTCTTAACTAATTTTTTCAGCAACTTAAACATTATATAGCATTCATATAACTTATAAAATAATATACTGGCCATTTCATAATAAACCTGGTTGCTAAAAAAAACTAGTGAATTTATGAACTATTAGTTACAGAGTGAATACTAACTTATATGAATAAGATAAATACAGTAATAAATATCATTAGAATGCTGAGACCTAACCTATAGAATGGTTGGTTGGTTGAACCTAACCAACTTCAGGTTAGGTTTGACAGAGCTTAACCAAAGCTGGCCTAATAGAAGTTACAGAATGACGTTAATGTATTTAATAAATAAATTACCAAACTAAATAATTTCTCAACCGTCTTACTTAAGGAATATAATGGAAGAGGCACACAAATGGTTGTACAGAGGAACCCCTCTAATTCGACCTCAGTTAGCCTGACTTTACAATTAGTACTATCAAGCCCTCATCGTGGTGTTCACGTATCTGGTGGCTAATTCACTCTTGTCAAAGCCCGACATTATCGGCAAATGAGTTTGTAAGCAGCTGTCCAGAGATATGTGCTTTGCTTTGAGAAAAACAGCATGTACTTTGCCGTAATGTCTAGTATTTAATATCAAGTGTTTGTTTTATTAATTTTGATGTTTAATTGAATGCTATGTTTAACTAAACTATGGCTGTGAATAATTATGTCACACTATCTTTAGAACTTAGAAAGTGTGCGAGAGCTTAGATAAATTATGAGGAAAAGCGGAAACATTTTTTTCCTTAAATAGAGCGATGTGGGTACTCAAATTATACAGAATCTTCCTCTGATCACGAATATCACAAGTTTTTACAATCAAACCATTATTAAGCACTTTAGCGAAAATGTGCTTATACCCTTTTGATATTCATGATCAGGGAAAAATTCCGTACAAAACTGAGTATCCATATCAATATATTACGAACCAAATATATTTTTCCGTTTTTCCTCAGTTCCGTAGTTTTTCTGGTTTTTCCACTAAAAATAGATCATGTTCTTGTTTCTTAGCTGTGTATCTACTATATAAACAATTTTTAGCCGAAAAATTATTACTTTATTATTTAATGAATTCAAAGTAATAATTTTACCTAATAATTATAATCCAATTAATTTTTTAAAACCACTTATGTTCATGAGGAGTTTAATAAAAGAATAAATTATTCAGATTTGTTGGTAAATCAATTATTTTATACTTATTTATACAATGTCTTTGTATTTTTCTGAATAGTCTTTAAAGTGTTATTGATTTCATTTCTAAATTTTGATTTAGTGTGATTTCTGAAAATATGTTGAAACAATCCTATTCAAATAATTTGATTACATTATTTTACTAGACTAATCTCTAAGAACTGATGTGCAAAAATTATTCAAAAGATGTTTATTCTTTTATGGGAGGGTAAATTTATCTGGTAATTTCTGCTCTGTCACTTGACACCCTCACAAGGCTTGCAACAAATGGTCATGGTGAGAATCTAATGTAATAGCAGAACTACTATCAAAGGCAAAGTATAGAAAAAAAAGTTTAGGGTGATTCGCTGACCTTTATCAAAAAGTTTAGGGTGATTCGCTGACCTTTATCAAAATGATTTTATCAAAGTTTCCTAGGTTTAACTTTGCTTAGTACACAATTTTACATTCAATGAAAATCAAATCATATGACAATAAAGATTGCCTTCATGTTGTTAATCGAAATGCTTTCTTTGAAAGGTACCATTTTATCAAAATTGAATATTCAAACGACTGAGAGGTTAGTACTAATATTTCAAACCTTACTTTTTAAATGTTGAACCTAATAACCTAACATTTCAAAAGATTATTAAATTTTTATAACAACTTTTAATTGCTATGAGTGCTTGTAAAAGTAGGAAATTGCTTTTTTTTTAAACTAATGCTTGGTTAAATTATTTTAATTCATAAAACATACTACTGCTAATAATTAAGAAAAAAATTTTTGATATCAATGAACATTCTTTACACTGGTCATTCAAACTAAAAGTAACATTAGCATGTTCAAAACTAGTCTTTGCTTTTTCTCAATTTGTTTCTTGTATCACTGTTATATACATTTTAGCTAAAAAGTATGTATCTGTCTTTACCTTTTAACTTATAAATTTAAAAAATGCACTTGAATAAAACATTACAATTTGTATCACTATGTTTTAGTATGAATTGTGACTGATTTGAAATGGACAGATGAGAATGGAACTAATTTATTTATTCTTAAAACGCCGATCTAGATATGGGCGAATATGGATTCGAATGAGTGTGATGAGCGAATGTAGTCATCGTTACAACTAAGGCCGACTATTCCTGAGAAAGTGTCAATTAATAGCCCAATGACAAATGAACAGTCAGTGGTTATCAGCTGATCACTTTAGAAAATTGTTATGATTCTATAGGAATCGAACTAAGAACCTTTAGTCTATGAAGCTGGGCTCTAACTAACTGCGTTACCGACTAATTTGTTAGTTTAAATTAGAAAATGGTAGCTCCTTACTGTCAACAAAATGTAATAGTCAGAGTCATCAAAACTGCCTCTTTGTAAACAATAATTAGTTTTTTAACTAGCATAATACGTGTTGGTATGTACTAATATATATGTATACAGTACAAGTAAACGTCACACAACACAAATTTATTACAATATAAGCACAAAATGCACAAATATATTACTGTACAAGTACAAAATGCACAAATATTATGGTAATCGATTTCGGTGAACCACGCTCACCATAATATTTGTGCTTTTGTACTTGTACTGTAATATATTTGTGCATTTTGTGCTTATATTGTAATACATTTGTGTTGTGTGACGTTTACTTGTACTGTAAACAATAATTGCAACAGAGAAACAAAATCACAAATTTCCATAGTTCAGTTGTCAGATGTTAGCCAGAAAACATACCCTTTCTTTATATGCAACATGCAAATAAATATGCATTTTGTAGGACATATTTCATAACTGAAATATTGTTTAGTTTAGCTTTTTATTATCATAAGCTTTCCAGTTTCATTCTTTACCACCACTCATAAACAAGATAAAATTGTTTGTTCAAAATCTCAAGTATTTTGTTAACCAAATTTAAATAAAAATCACGAAACTTATAAAAATGCTTACTAGTCTTATATTATATTAAAAGTCGGTTCGGCATTTGAGCCCAAGTTTACAAATAAAAGCTATTGGATATGTATTTTTAATCATGAATTTGATTTAAATTTATATTATATACATGTATATTAATGTTCAAATAGTTTAAAAAAGCAGACCTAGTGTTCGAAAAAAACAACAACTAAACTTTAAAGCAAAGCATGAAAAACAGGCACTTTATGTTATTATGCATGTTATTAATTTTTATAGGAAGGAAAGTTAGTACACACAGAATAAAATATGAGCTATTTTTGTGTAACTCTTATATAAAGGACACTGAGTCAACACGTTTGATACCAAAACCTATATATATTTCCTTGTGAGAGCCAGTGACTTAGTGGTCAAAGGTGTCAGGGTTAAGACCTTGAGTTAGATTTAACGCAGGTTCGAATTCTGCCCTTTAAAGATTTTTATCAGTAATTTTTACCTTGTACTATACTGGTAAATGGGTAGTAAGAGAGGAGATTGGCCTAACAAACTCTAAAGTTACAACAGAAAATCAGCTACATAGTGAAGTTTGTTATTCTACGGCAACCTATAGGTAGTTTTCTAACTGCCAGCTGTAAGGCTATGGATGGTCTCTACGATTCATTTCAACAGTATTTTTCTATACGGTATAATACTTAACTCAAATAATAAATAAATATTAAATAGAAATATAATTCTCAGTAATTATTAAAACAAAGAAGGAATAAAATGTATTTTTTAACTCTTCACACATATGTGTATATTTAAATCTCTTATTATATTTGACCCAAATGTTTTGATGAGCACTGAATAAATAACAAAAAAGAAACAACAGGTGCTCTTCCATCTGAAGTAGAATATCAACAAGATTTCAGTTAAAAAAATAAAGTTGTGGCACATTTAAACAAGTTTTTTCAAAATTCTTAATTACACATTATATAAAACAGATTTAAAATAAATATAAAAAAGTTTTCAGTAAAAATAATGAATAAGATCGTTAAATCAAACACAATGAAAAACTAATAATTGAAACTTTGTTCGTGAGACCTTTTTGATTGCAATACAGAATTATTATTATTATTAATACTCTCATTACCAAACTCACCACATATATTTTGTACAAAACTTTTTGTACTGAATGTTTGTAAGAGTGTGATGATGATAGCATTGCTATCGAAAGGCCTCACAAATAGTTTTAAATGTGGGTTTTTAGTCGGCACTGGTGGCGCAGTGCTGTAACCCAGCTACTTGGGGACAAAGTGTTTGGGAGATTGTAGGCGATAGGTTCCATGCTCGATTCTCCTAATACCGACACGGCGTCCGCTCAATGGTTGCCATCAACGTAGACACTACTAGAGAAGTCTGGAGTGTCCGTGTTGAATGGTAGTCAAGGTTCGAATGTTGTGTAGGGGAGAGAACTGAGTGTCAGACTTGTCAATTAGCTGAAAATCAGACCAACACTACGTGGTTCGGATTCCACGTAAAGCTGTAGGTCCCATAGTTGCCCTGGCTATTGGGCTATTAATAAATAGTCCTTTCTGAGCTAAGTCGAACTCAGATAGTAACAATGACTACACTCGTTCATCTACACTCATTCACTCCTCATATTCGCCCATATCTCTATGATCGGCGTCTTAGAGATGAAAAATGAAAAAAAAATAATTGGGTTTGATTTGAAAATAATATACAAAAGCAAAATAAGCTCCATCTTTAACATACAAGAACATGATCGGTAAATAAAATAGTAAATGTATAAACCAGCTGGCTTAGCAAAAATAACTTACAGAAGAAATTAATTTTGTACAAAACCCCATGTTCAGTTTCTGATAGTTGTTTACTTTATATTTAATATGTTGAAAATACTGATGTAGCCTTAATTTTTTTATTTTAACAGAAAAATATTTTTAACATTGCCTTAGTAAATTAAAAAAAAGTAAGTAAAAAATTGTCCATTCAATACTTACTCAAATTAGGAAACTTGTTCAAACATTGAATATTAATTTTGATTGATAAAAAGTACAGCATGACAACAAATGAAGACTTTTTTAACCATTCGTACAAGGCAAATGGATACATACCCATCCTCAACTTTGCCTCAAATGTGGTTAACGATTACATACCCAAAGAAATACTTCTGTCGATAGTGTAAAGGATAGTTCCAAAAACTTCCGCTATAGTACAGCATCAACTTTATACATGTCTTTAGCTAACTCCCTCAGCTTATCAAAAACGTAAATCGTCTATGAATGAAAAGGAGCTGGGCAGCCAATCAGAGCGTCAGAGCATGCATTTTGCGGCACTGTCTCCGTCACATGTAAAACGGAGATATTCTTAGTCTGTCACTCCACCCAAGCACATTATTTTAATTGATTATCGCCCTTTTATGTTTTGTAACTTTCAATTATTTTATTGCTGTAAGTTATTATTATATCATAAATGACGTAATATTTATTGGATTCAACAATAATTTTGTGTATTTTTACTTTTCATAATTGTACATGTACACTACAATTGTGTTAAAAATTTTAATTTTGATTTTAAATATAAATCTTTGTGTTTTTTGTATGTTCCTTTATGAAACTAAAATTTTAAATTAACTTCACGTTTCATGACAATTTATTTTCTTACATAATTAAGCGTTACTTTAAAATAGGTTTAATCCTTACCCAGCGGCTTGCGCCTTTAGACGCAGCGTGTATAGGTTCTATACCGCGGCTAGCGCTTTAAAACGCAATTTGCATATTTATCCCCTAAAATTATTTGTGACCTAATTTTTGCCATTTCAACTACTGCGTTATGTTGCGCCAACGTTATTCAATACATTGATGCGTAAAAACAAGGGTTTTGTGTGTTATTGACTCGTTGGCTTTGATGAATGCCGCCACATACCTGGTTGGGAGGGGTCGCCTACAGCGGCTAGCGCCTGGAGGCGCGCCATTGTTTAGTCTACCGTCTGCCTCGCTCACTGCCGCCCGCGCTATTGTGTCTTCACTGTTTGACTTGTTCGTGTTTTACTTATTGTATATATTTTTTTTCCAATATTTTTTATAGTTTATTATTCATTTCAAGTTACCAGTTTCTAAGAAAATCCAAGAAGTGGTACAGAAAAATATTTTTTTGGCTGCTCGAAGTATCCATTATAAACAGTTATTTGATGTATAAGGATGTTCAACTTAAACATGGAAAGAAACCACTGAACCACGCTGAATTCCGACAATCCCTCATCAAAGATCTCGTAGCTGAAAAAGCAGCGGAACCGGCCGCGAGAAGGCGAGGACGGCAGCCGACGGGACCTCCCGAACAACGCTTGGATGAAAAGCAGCACTTTATGGACAGAAAACCAAAAGCAGTAAGATGTGTTGTCTGTGCCAAAAAAGGACAAAGGCGAGAAACAATATATTTTTGTAAAACCTGTGTGTCAAATCCAAGCCTTCACCCAGATGAGTGTTTCGAGAAGTTTCACACAAAATCATTATTCTGGAAATTGGTATGTTGTTTATAAAACTATTATAACTTTGTAAAAAATAAAGATAAAAATGTAATATGTGGTTTTTACTTGTTGTTATTAACCCATTTAAACAAAACTAAAATTAACATTAAAAATAAAAATGTATATTTTTTTTTGTAAATGAGCAATAGCTAGTAATTTAGCTTAGCGCTTTAAGGGTTAAATAATTTCCGCGTGCGAAGAGTTATATTTACATGTTTTCAAAGCATGTACCTGAACCACTTATTTGAACACGAATTCAACATAAATGTATACTGTTTAATACAGATCAGGTACATGCCTTACACATATGAGCCGCTGAGAGCAAAAGTGGTGTAAGTCAAAAAACTTGGTTTTTGGATAATGATGTGGAAACTAAAAACTCTGTAAAAATAATACCACTACCATTATTGGTTTGAAACATTTTAAAAGTCAATTGACATTATATTTTTCAATTTTTTATGGAAATAAACTGTTAAAATAATCATTAATTGCCCTTAAAAAAATAATTAACTGACTTACACCATTTTTGCATGTTATTGTTCTTATTCACTATTTTTCATACTTACACCTACAAAACTGACACACCATTATTATGCCCACCTAGTTAGTATTAAAGGACATACCAAAAATAATATTAAAGGGGGTTAAAAATGAAATGCAATATAATGGGTTGAACAAGTTCAATTTTAATAATTTATTGATAAGTGTAATATGAGAATATTAAAAACTATTAAAACATATTAGAAATTGATGGCTTTATAGTAATAAAAACTACTGTGAAGATAACATTTTGGGTACTTATTTAAATTTAATCTTTTATGAGTCTTCTTAGTTATTCACCCCTTCATCCGCAAGTTCACCGTCTTCAAAATCTTCACTTTCTTCTAATGGGCCAATATCTCCTCCATCATTGGATGTTCTTAAAGAGTTGAAAAACTCATGGTGAATTGGAGGGATGTAGGGCAGAAGTCATCCCTTTTGGCTGTAGTTACAGGACGGAGTGCAGTGTACAACTTTCTTTGTTTTATTTGATAAAAACTGTGTCGGGCACATTGTTTGAGAGGCAAATCTAACTGTTTAAATGGCATATCTTCATCCAAGGTTTGTTTGTAAAACATTTTGTGGGGGGGTCTCTTTTGTAAAACACATCCATTGAATATGGAGCCAGTTTACTTTATTTCCTCCAGTATTTTTCTTTTTTCGAACAATTGATTTTTCCAATTGAGCAGTAGATTTAAAATCTTCTTGTGTCATTTCATACAACTTAAAAGGGTTCCTTTTCCTTGCTGATCGTATTGTTTGATACCAATCAGAGGGGACATAATGTGTTTTGTTTTTAGCAGCCTGCTTCTTTTGGTTTTCTTGATATTTCTTTTCCAATCAGCCTCATTTTTTCTCTTCCTTCCAGGTATATGTATTTTGTTTCCATTATCAGGGCCTAAAAATGTAACAAAAAATTAGCCAAATGAAAGCCAGGACCACTAGTGTTGGGTAAAAACATTGTGTCAGTTTAATTAAAATTCTATCTCTTCTACTTAACATTACTACACTTATGTCAATGCTAATATTATAATTTCATTACCTGACTGTAATTGTTTTAAAACACCAAATAACTAGGCTGCAAACGAATAAAAATACCGAAACTATACAAACGACCTAGGCCTAAAGGTTTTAGGTTATTTGTTTACTATTAGACATATTATTTGAATATATAAACACTTACCATAACCAATTTCTGATGAAGATGATTCACTGCCAGGTAAAAAGTCTCTGTCATTGTCCGTGTCATCAACAAAATCCGAAGAATCAGATTCAAAAAGCATTTCAAAGTCAAAACACAATAGAACAAACCAAAACAACAAAAGACTGTGACTTACACCACTCTTGCACACAGCTGCAGAGGCTATTAGTTAGCAGTCTCTGTATTGTGCTGCTATCTGACGGGAAAATATTGAAGCTTGACTTACGCCACTTTTACACATAACAGATTAAGGTTAGAGCTACTCCTAAGCATATAAAACTCAATTTGGCCAAAAATTGACTTACACCACTTTTGCTCTCAACGGCTCATATCTGGAGCTAAGAAACCTAAATGGTACGGTAATTTAAAACTTTAGTCTTACGATACTAATCATAAAGATATGGGCAAATATGGATTACGAATCGATGGGTATAGATGAGTGAATGTAGTCATTATTACATACTAAAGTTGACCATTCCTTAGAAAGTGTCACTAATAGCCCAGAGACAAATGAATAGCCGGTGGTTTTTAGCTGATCCCACCTTTGATTTAAAATCTGTTATGACCTCTGATTGGGGTTGAACTGAGAACAAACTACGGTACCTACCAATTTATGCATTTTTATTACAAAATGTTAGATTAGGTTAAAGGGAACTAGACCATAAATTAGTGTAATATGAGATAGGGAGTCAACAAACTTACCTGAGCAGACTACCAACACATTGCACATGAAAATAAATAAAGACACATCCCATAAACAAATATTCAGTGCCATGGCTCTTTTCTCTGGTAATTAGAGACTGGTCTGTATTTGTTTTCTTGTGTTGTGTGTTGGTGGATTTGCCTTGTCACGTAACTTTGCTGATGCTATATTTCTTCTATTACACATTCCTATTCCTATAGAAGGGTTGAGAAAGATACTTCCACCTCAAATATTATAAATTTTAAATTTTTATCCAGACCTGTTGTTTCTTATGTGTGATATTTTTAAATTTATACTAAGAAATAAGTTTTTCAAATTAATCAGTTTATCCACACAATTTATACCCAGGACTGGAGTTACCATAGAGTGGAATGAACATTTTCTCAAGTTTGTACTAAGCGATAAGTTCTGTGAACAAAACTAGTGAATTTATGCTCTGTTAGTTTTGAAAATGAATCAGTTTATCCACATGATTTAATCTAGATTTAAATGGAATGAATGTGTTATTATAAAATAAAATAAAAAAGGAAGTTTTAGAACGATAAAAATTAGTTATAGCTTTTTTATGACTGCAGACAAGAGTGAATCTAAAAAAAGCAAAGGAAGCATTTCACCAAAAGTTACGAGAGTCCAAGTTAAACATTCTTACCTGGAGTAGTTTTTATATGTTAATTAAAAATACATGTTTGTTCATCTTTGAAAGATGTGCGAGACATTACAATTTTAAAGTAATTTTATTTTAAATTATTTGTTCACTATGGCAGTGCTTTTTTTGGACCTGATATGAAAATTAAAGCAATAGATTAATAATTGTTGTATAGTTTTTAAATACAGTAAAAATATATTTAAAAAGTTAGTTATTTTTACGCCAAACTAACTAAGAGGTCCCAAGTATTTTACTTAGATATTACTGATTACATCATGCAAAATATCATACATCATAATCTCTTATCAGATATTTTAAATAATCCTTGGTAACTAAAAAAAAAAAACTTCTTGTAGCTTATGAGAGCTCCTGCTCAATGTATTCCTGAATATAAATTAGAATAAACTGAAGGTTAATGAAACCCCATTTAGTGATCATTAAAGAAAAATAGCATGTAAGGTTCATGAAGGTTATTCGTTATATTCTAAACTAGATCTGCAAAAAATCGTTTTAACTTTTTACAGCATTTATATAAAATAAATATCACAACACTACAAAAGTACTACCATACATAACGTTGTCAGTGTCGCATTGCAGAAACTTCTCAAGTCGCTGAACACATTCGGAATATTACGATAAATTCAATCCATTCAGACAGTCTGAGGTATAAAGTTAAATACTGGCACTCTCTGTTTTGAGGTAATTTGGCTTGGTTTCATTTCACCTCTACATCGAAATCTAAAACTAACAGTTTTGTTTCTTCAGTTCCATTTCGGCTTCCGACAGCACACACTAGTTTAGTCTCATTGGCTCTTATCCTCCAAACAACACCACCACTTCCTCCACTTCCAAGCGCAACTAAATTTCGAATGAATTCACCTGAAAATACGCAATTGTTAATAAAGAAGTTTTTTATACCCCTGCAAGCTTTGATCATAAAAATGGGTTATCTTTTTCAGTGCCATACCAAAATTTCACAGATTTAAAAGTTGTACATACAGCCATTAAATAGTATTCATACCCTAAAGGGGCAGAGGGTGAAGAATTTTATTTCTACTCAAAATAGTTCATCTCAATGGTTGAAAATGTTCAAATGCTTTACATAGCTATGGCAGCATAAGAAAATTATGAAAAAGTTCAAATACGTAATCAACTAATAATTAGCCTTCATAAACAACTGATAAAAATAATTTTTTGTCAGTGCGAATAACTTTTGGAAAACAGAAAAATATTAATATGGGAAATATTTTATTTTAAGCCTTATTATATCACATATTTTTATAATACAACAACATTTTACTTCATAAAATAAAATACAAAACTTAATTATTTTTACAGCTGTATTTTATTAAGACGTTGTTATATGTAAGCAATATAATAACAAAATTTAAATAAAATGATATGATGAAGTATAAAAATGTATATAATGCAGTAAACAGAATTGTAGCTTAGTAAATCAAATTATTACCAAGAAGATATTTAAATAAGAAAAACTTTTAAGTTAATTGAAAATAATAAAGTTGAATTCAATTTACCTTTTCTCATAAATAAAATAATAAAACTAGTCACAAATAAAAAATAATAAAATATAAAAAACACAGAACTAGGCCCTTTATAAATAATCACACAACTTGAACTGTGGCCAGCCAACTGACTGTAAGCAAAATGTCTGCCACTCAGCTGTCATTGCTTGATATTTCTTTTTCCAATGACAACTGAACTAAGAATAGTTTCCAGTATTTCTACTGAATATTTTCAACATTAATATATTACACGAGACCAACTCTAGGATTTAAACATTCAGAGACGAAATACTGCCACCAGATACATTTTGAAAATCAACTGTTGACAATGTTTTGCTACCAAAGCACTAAAAGGTAATTGTGAATACCACTATACTGGCACTAAAAGGGTTAAAAGAATACCTAATTTTCTTCAATCAAACTTTTCAACGAACAAAAATTATCTCCTGATATTGTTGAAACATTAAGTTTAAAATAAATTCAAGGATTTCCCCAATGTTCTTCTCATTTTGCCATTTTAATAGTAACAATTCCAATTACATATGAAAAAAGTTAACAATTGAAAAATGAGAGCTGTTTTGTCAATTACCTGTTTTGACATCCCATAATTTAACAGTACCGTCGTCAGAAGAGGTGATGACAAAGCGGTTGTTGAACTGAAGACAAGTGACAGCCGACTGGTGCTTCATTGCACCTGCATTTATTAATAAATATCAGAAAAGGTTGTTAAAATAGAATTAGTTCTATTAGATAGTTCATTAATTTTATATTTTTAAGTTACATATTTTACAGTGAAAATAACTGATTAAGAAAAAAATGTGTATACTTTACATACATTATTTTAATGAATACATTATTTTTACTTCATATCTGATGTACTAGTATCTTACTTCAATGCAATAAAATTAATATTTTAAAATACTGTACAACTAAGTATATTTATAATTTATCCTATGAAATTTATTTAATAACAAATGATTAACTTAATGTATTCATTTAAATGACTCTTTACCTTGTTTTTGGAACGTTCACATAGACTATAACCTAGAGTCAATCTTTTGAATGTTGAAGAGTGATTATAAAAATGTCATGTTGAATTTCATTCTGTTATATTATTTTCACTTAGTTTAAAGTGAACTTATAAACAATACAAGCCTACTTTTCTTATCAAATCACTAAATTTCACTTTATATAATTCCTCAAAACAGAATTGAGAATTGAACTGTGTAATATATCATAAACTCATTGATAACCAGATCTATAATGCTTCATTTAACACATTCATTGCTATGTGGCCGTAAAGTAGGCCACGCCGTCCGACCTCTAGTGGCTGTGTGGCCGTGTAGGTGGCCAAGCGGTTGTCACTGGTGGTGGCTGATGGCCGTCTTGTTGACCATACTGCCTCATTCATAGTATTAAATCAGTCTTCGCCCAGCCTTTGCCAAGTTCGCTTGCTAGTTCCCGCACTTCTACAGTATCCTACGAGTAGGACGTGGTTTCCAGTTTCCAGTTACGGTTATTTTTTTGGAGTTTCTATTACTGTTTTTAATTTGTTTTTTTCTCGAGAAATTAGGAATAAAATAAGCAAAAAAGATGTAGAATGTATTTCAAAGAAGGACAAATTTAAAATACTGTATTCATGTTCTTCAATTGCCTTGAGCCACCTGAATTGTGTTCTGTAGGATATTTTGAAATATTAATCTCAGATTAGACTAATTTTGAAAAAATTTTAGAAATGGACGTAATAATAGTAGTTTTAATCTTTTTAATTTGTTGTAGTTAATTCCTTATATTACTAACTTGTTTATTACAAAATAAAATGCAGTAAAAAATCTTGGAGATTAATTTTTGGCAAAGTCGTTCACCAGGGGCTGATGGCCAACTAGACGACCATACATAAAAATTAGTTTTTTTAACCTTCCACATATACAGACTACTTCTGACAGTCAAAATTTGATACTAGACAACCACAAAAATGAGATTTTGGGAAAAAAATGTTCAGCCATTGGGGGAAGTTTTTAATTGAGAATGAAAATACGGCCTTAGCACTGAATGTGTTAAATACAATAGATAAAAACATCGAATATTATGATATCAATTAAATATTACCTGACAAAGTTTGTAAACACTGGCCAGTGAGGATGTCCCAGACCTTGACAGTCGAGTCTGCATTGCCTGACACTAGTATGTTGTTCCTCAGTTCCATTCCAGAGGTGAGGGACTGATGGCCCATTAAAGTGTGCCTACAAGCCCCCGTCTCCACTTCCCACACTCTAATACTGGTATCCAATGAACCGCTGACCACATGGACTCCGTCAAACTGTAAATAAAGTTCACTTTAACAGCATCTAGGTGGAATTAATCAATACTAAGTAAACAGGCAAATTACCACTGAATTTTAATTAGTATATTAGGAGGGATAGGGCATCAGCAAACTTTCTCAGAAGTATATTAGGAGGGATAGGGCATCAGCAAACTTATTTCAGAAGTATATTAGGAGGGATAGGGCATCAGCAAACTTATATCAGAAGTATATTAGGAGGGATAGGGCATCAGCAAACTTATCTTAGAAGACAAGTCCACTATTACCACAGAAAATTTGTGCAAACGTGATTCTATTACAGTAGAACCCTGATTATCAGAAACAATTGGGGCTGGACCTGTTTCCAATAATGTAAATTTCCGATAATAAGATGTTACATTATTTTAGTAGTTGTGAACAGTAAATGTGTGCCCAGATTGTGTAAGAATTAGTTTAAAACTATGTAGAGTATTACATTACAGTACAGTATAGTTTTTAAAATCATTTTTAAAAGTATTTTATATTGTTTCAGTTATTGCAATCAGTCTTTTTCGTTTGGCTGGCATCCTAAATTAATAGACGTACATTACTGTAAAAGTGCACAATTTATGTACACACTTAGATAATCACAACAATAGTAAATACATGACAAGCTCAAAAACATTTAACACGTTCCTCTTGTGAACAAAAAACGCTTGCAACTAAGCCCATCATGTTGCCTTAATAAGGTAGAGGATTAGGCCTTAGGCCTACAAATAACTTGCTCACATGGCACCATACACTTCACTACCAACACATATACAGACCAAAACATTCTTGACATATTCTAGCCTTGCTGTGATTTATTTATCAAAGTCAATTTTAACCCTCTACATGCTTACTGTATAAATTCATTTTTGTAATTGTTTTAGAACACAATAATTGACAGATTTAATGTAAATTCTTTTACAAAAGTGTTTTTACGATTAATGTTGGTTTTTCCTTTTCTAACTAGATCATGTTTCGGATAACCCAGGCTTCTGATAATCAGGTTTTTTTTACCGTACTATTTGTAATCAGGGGTATTTGTTTGCTACTACTGTGGTACTAGTGGACTTGTCTTCTAAAGGCCTGTCTACATGACACAGGACTCACAGAGTCGGTGATTACCTTGATGTTATGTTAATGTTTGGGCGGATAGACGAGCCATCACTGTTTTTTGCAAGCCCGCGTGAGCCAACTGTTCCAACAGCATGGACGGGCTCGTGATATGTGTAAACTTGTTGGATAAAAGATAAAAGGCTGAGCAGTACGAATCACAACTAGAGAATTTACAACAACAAAAAACACAGGTTAAAAGTATTTTCGCGATGTATACAAATTGTATTTCCAATTATTTATAAGAATAATAGGTCACTTTATGTGATTTTAGTCTAAAAATTCTTTTCCTGTGACAATTTCTTATTTAAATACAATGTTTATTAGTTTACGATAAGCAGAGAGATTGATGGAAAGTGCTGACGGAAAACCAATTTTGACAACACCGGAGAAAAAAGAAAACGTAAAAATTCAATAACTGCTATTGACAATGCAGATGCAGATAGATGCCATTTCTATGCTTACTTCATGAAATCAATTCCCTGTTGTAAGAAAGAAACACATTGTTTACAGAAATCGATCGCCAAATCTATCTATGTATTTACATTGTGCACAAATTCATTATTCATTATTAAGACGCAGATCATCAAGATATAGGCGAATATGAGGGGCAAATGAATGTGACGAGTGTAGGTGAACAAGTGTAGTCATTGTTACTAATTAAGGCCGACTGTTCCTTAGAAAGAGCCATTTATTAATATCTCAATAGTCAGGGCAACTAAGGGACCTACAGCTTTACGTGGAATCTGAACCACGTATGATGAGGCCTTTTGTTTATCATCACTGTACGTTTACGGGCGGGCGGGTGGGTAATCATCACTGTACAAGTACAGGCGGGTGGGTGGGTGAGTGGATAAACATCACTGTACGTGTACGGGCGCCCGGGTGGGTAATCATTACTGTACATGTACAGAATTAAAAGGGCAAAATCTTTTAATTGTGTCTTTGGCAACAAAGGCATCATTAATAAAAATATAAATTATTGGAGTCGTGAAGGTTATTTTTACCTACTATAAATAATTTTCCAATTAAAAGAGCTTTAAAAAATTATGCATTGTTAATGATAAAAGTGGAGTCTTTATACATGTGAAACTGAAAATGTAAGATCAAAGTGCCTTCCCACTATAAGAGGGTTACCTCAGGGCTCCATTCTAAGCCCAGTGCGTTCGTTCTTTTGACACATGACTTCTCAAGGACTACATCAAGGACCACAGCATTGTGGTCATGTATGCAAATGACACCACTCTGCTTTGTAAAGAAAAAACAGCTGACAAACTTAGCATCAATGTTTACATATCATTAAACATGACATATGACTAATGTGCCTCAAACGACCTTTTAGTTAACCCCTCAAAAACCAAACAAAAAAACTTTGGCAGAAGAGCACAACACACTCCAGCTTTACTTAATTTATCTCTGGAGGTAAAGTGTAAACGCCTACGACTTACTGAGTCCTATTGTAAGGTTGCTACATGAGTAGTTTTTTTTTTGTTTTAAAAGAATAATTTACGTTGAACGAAGAGTAGTTCAAGTGGACAGAGAATTAGGGCATTTGAAATTCCCGCGTCTGCCGCCTACTACACTTACACACCGCTTGGAGGCGCCAGGCCGGCAAGAACAAAACCAGCCGCCCACACCCGCAGAGCCAGTTCGACTCGAGTGTTAGCGGCGAAACCAGTTCGACGAGGTAAGTGGGCCTGCCTCGACATATTACAGCTTGCCACTTCTGCTAGCTTTGTGCATTAGCTTGTTGAAGCCACTCATATAGTAGCTTGTTTTAATACTTGCATGTGAGAGGAGAAGTTTAAGTTATCAGAGACGAGTTAATTGGGGTTAAGTTGTTACTGCTGTGAAAAGCGGTCCTGACCCATCTATCGTTATCATTAGTTTTGTTTGTTATATTCTGCAAGTAGAAGTTTTAGTTTTATTTTTATTTTGAATCATTTCATTCACGAGGTGAGAGGCCCGAGTACTTTTTCGATTTATATTACGTAGGTTCCCTTTTTGGCTTTGAACTGCCGTGAAAGGCGGGACGGTCCAAGCGTAGGTAGGTTACGTAGGTTCCCTTTTGGCTTTGAACTGCCATGAAAGGCGGGACGGCCCAAGCGTAGGTAGGTTACGTAGGTCCCCTTTTGGCTTTGAACTGCCGTGAAAGGCGGGACGGCCCAAGCGTAGGTAGGTTACGTAGGTTCCCTTTTGGCTTTGAACTGCCGTGAAAGGCGGGACGGCCCAAGCGTAGGTAGGTTACGTAGGTCCCCTTTTGGCTTTGAACTGCCGTGAAAGGCGGGACGGCCCAAGCGTAGGTAGGTTACGTAGGTTCCCTTTTGGCTTTGAACTGCCGTGAAAGGCGGGACGGCCCAAGCGTAGGTAGGTTACGTAGGTCCCCTTTTGGCTTTGAACTGCCGTGAAAGGCAGGACGGCCCAAGCGTAGGTAGGTTACGTAGGTCCCCTTTTGGCTTTGAACTGCCGTGAAAGGCGGGACGGCCCAAGCGTAGGTAGGTTACGTAGGTTCCCTTTTGGCTTTGAACTGCCGTGAAAGGCGGGACGGCCCATGCGTAGGTAGGTTACGTAGGTCCCCTTGTGGCTTTGAACTGCCGTGAAAGGCGGGACAGCCCAAGCGTAGGTAGGTTACGTAGGCACCTTTTTTTTCTCCCTTTGAACTGCCGTGAAAGGCGGGACTCGGGGTTTTAGGACAATAGGATAATATCGGCGTTTCCAGCATCATATATCCTCTGCACACTGTCCCAACCTACCCCGAGGCGAGATGTAATGATGAGTTGTGGTCTTGTGCTACGTGGATGATCTTTTGAGACCAAACGTACTGAACCGTTCGCCTCGACTCCATTCCTTAACTCCGACCCCTGGAATTATACCCAGCCCGCTGCAACTATCCTAGCTGGCAAACGTGCGAAATATTTATACGATATCGAACGTAAACAAAAACGTACCTTACACTATATCCATGAGCTGAATAAAAAGCTAAATTCGGTGGTTTATGTGGTCAGAAGGCTGAAATAAATAAGCACAACAGTTGTAGCTAAAGTAGCACTTCTGGAATCTCACCTTAGATATGGAATTGCTGTTTGAGGGGCAACCTCTGCTTCCAACCTGAACAAAGTAGTCACTATCCAGAAGGCAGCGATACAATTTTTAGTGGAACTATACTGACAAGAATGCCACAGAGAAGTATTTAAACGACCAAGAATCAAAAAATATTATCACTATTTACATCCAAGAAGTGATACTTCTAGTTGACAAAACTGGCCTCACTACAACTGCCAGAAATCACACATACAATATAACAAAAAGATGAAAGATAATTTTTCCACAACATAGAAATACCCTATTTTAAAAGAAACCAACTTACATTGGCTCAAGACTCTACAATCATCTACCATACGAAATCAGGACTCTCAGTACATGCTCTCAAAACAAAATCTTGACAGCTGGTTGATGGATCGACCAATCTACTCTATTAAAGAATTCTTAACAAATGCCAGAGGAAGACCTTCTTAACTATGGTTATGTTTTTTTACTCTTATAATTGACACAAATGTAATTTAAGATTATAATTGATTGATTGAACCTCAATGATAACCAGCTTATTTGCAAGTTAACTGACTATCAGAGAAAGTGGTTGTGAAATTAGTTTCCAAGTTGAAAAATATAAGTAAATTTATGTGTTTATATAATATTTTTATTTGCTTGGTGGTCTTTCTGTGAATTCTGTATAACATTTTTCAGTTACATAATTCCATTATTTTCCCTCTACCTTACCTACAATTAGATTCTATTATATTCGAAAATTCTCATTTTATGTTTAATAATAGAGCTTTCTTGTCCCGTTAAAACTATAGCTACTTTTGTCTCTTTCTTCTAAATTAAGCAGAAGATAAATAAAAAATATGTAAGATATTTTTGGATTTATTATGTATTATCATTACTAATAACTGTAATAAGCTAGTTAGTATTTAATATCCTAACTTTACTGATATAACCTATGGTACATAAACAAACAAGACACCCCAGTCAGCTTGTTAGAGTTGCCCATCTGAGGCATTGGTTACATGTATCTTGAAACAACTGTTTCCTTGATTCAACTACCATGGAACATATATGTTTAATCTTTACACCTATATGTTTATCGACTCACCTGAAGAGAATAAACCCTATTCGTATGACCTTGAAGAGTGTGTAAGCACTCTTCCCTCTCGGGGTTCCAGACTTTGACCATGTAGTCATATGCACCGGAGACCACCAGCCGACCGTCGTACTGCACACAGCGCACAGCTGCCAAGTGGCCCACAAGGACATGAAGGCACTCTCCACTCTCTATATGCCATACTCGTAGAGTAGCATCCCGTGAACCGCTAACAACTCTGTATCAAATATATAAAGGTTGTTGAGAATAATAAATAGTTCACCATTCAAATATAATTGATAATTTGTTCTTGTAAGTTATTATGTTGTCCTTGCTTATTAAATCACACTAAAACGTATTTCAGTAGAGTCCCAATTGGTATTACCTTATTGGGACCACTCCAAATATAATGTTACAATCTTACTGGTTATTTAATTTCATCTAGATGAGACAATTGAAAATAACGTTTTGATCCATAAACTTGTATAAATAATATATAGTATTTTAAAAACTCCATGAAGAAAACAGAACAAGGAGGTGTTTGTTTCATGTGATATTCCAACAGTAATTTAACGTACCTCTTTCAGAATATTTACTTTGTACCATATAACAAGGATATTGGTTTATAACTTACATTACCTGATACAACATTTAATAACTAACGCAGATCGTTTTTCGTTATCTAAAAATTAAAGGCCAATTTAAAAATTTAATTTTCAAAATAAAAAGGTTTTAATGAAATAACCACTTAAAATAAAAAAAAACTAAACCCAATTATCGAAACTAAAAATAAAATAGAACATAATGGATGCCTGCTAATAATGAACTTTTAAAATGTTTTCCAAAACTAACACACTTACTGGATTCTTAATTGTAAAAGTCAAACGTTACAGCGTTAAATAATTTTTAAGAATTTTTCGTTACTTTCAAAACTCTATAATTACTACAATCAAAAAAGGCATATAAATAGTATGAGACTATTTATTCTTAGCTTCCGTATAAACCCAAGAAGGTTACTTCAGGTAAGAAGACCAAGGATGAAATAAAATTAAAAATGACTTTATTTTACAAACAATCCTTTCAAAGGATAAGACGCAAAACTACGAATGTGACAAGTTTAGAAATAAACTTTGAAATTAAAACAGGTTTGGTGGAGGAAACTGTGAAGCGGTTTGTAAATTGCTCAAATCAGCATTTAGATGGTAACAAATTGCTCTAAAATAACAATATTGCAAAATATTCGTTGGATATACACTTGGCTGCCGATATGGGGGCCTAAGGGGCAGAATTAATATTTTGTATTATAAGATATTCCAATTTTATAACTTTTAGTTTGTGTAAATTTGTAAGTTTGTCAATAATGTGTGTAATAAGATGTAAAAAATAATTATTTATAAATATAAGTCTGGAAGTTCTATACAAAACAAGTACAATTAACCCGTCATCGGTCGCACCACTGTCAAAATGCCAGCTCGGACGCCATTTTTGTTTATAACTGGTGATGCGTGTGCCCTAAATAGACGAGGCTCCTTGACTTTTATAGTGTGTCCTTGAGGATGAGGGAGTGGGGGTTAACAGCCTTTCAGTAGCAGTTGGTGCGTTGTTTGAATAAGTTTCATGCGACTACTGTCATTTTGACCATTAGCGACCGATCGTGTTTTGTGTTATTAATGTCGTTTTGACCATGTGCGAGTGATCGCGTTTACATTATTTATTGTGTAATCGACTTGTAAATAAGTTTTATTTTGTATATAACAGTTGTAAAATAGAAATTGTATATAGTTTTTCATGTAAATATGAATCCTTCTGACGAAGAAAGACTTGCTAGATTATTAGAAAGTGTTGAAAAGGAAGATAGGGAAATAAACAATTCCTTGCAAAATAATATAAACTCGTTACGTAGACAATCATTTAGTCAAGAAGAGGATAACGTTTTTATTTGTGAAGAAGACGATAAGGTGGATGCTATACGTCTAAGCGAACATAATTCAGATACTGAAGAATCAAATAGCGATAGTGAGGAGAGACAAAGCGGAGATGTTGCTCCCAATGAAACCCATGCAAACGAAGATCATATTGAAGAGAATAATAATCAAGGTGAAGAGGCAGCAAGTTTATCTACACGTCAACCAGCACGGAGAATACCACAATTAGCAAGACGACAACATCCTAGTGTGAGAAGTGAAACTGTAGCGATGTACGTACGCCCTATCGAAGATGACAGTGAATGAATGGCACATGATCATATCGTAAGACAATCGTAAACATTTATGATACAGTACATAATTTTTACGCGTTATTTCATAATTAGTCATATAATTTCCTTTATTATATAAGCAATATTATTCTTTATTTTGTAATTAGTTCATGTTATAATATCCTTTATACTTATATCTACATTTTTATACATTATTTCAAGAATAACTTATATTTTCCCATAGATAGACGTTTTTGTAATGTAATAAATTATAATTTAAATAATTTAAAACATTGAAATTTTTAAACTTCTTTTTACTCTAATTTAAAAATGATATATTTTCATTTTTCTCAATCACATTTTAAAAACGTGTAATTGATATAAGGCTTGCTTTATTTTACTGTTATTATTTAATAAATATAACTTAAAAGATATTACAAATGCATATCATCATATAACTTGTAAGTTTTTATTTATTTTTACCCTTTTTCAAGTGTATGGTCAAAATGACCATGTGCGACTGATGAAGTTTCAAAAAGGTATGCGACTGATGACGGGTTAACATCTGAATAAATATTAATACAGGAGGGCAGGATACCCCAGACCCAACAATACCTAAACACATAAAAAAAAATAAAAAAACAATAACTAATTGCTTCAATAATTTAGCATAGAGACAGGCTACACTAAAAATTAATTCTTGTTTAAATCAGGAAATTATTATCCCAAAACAAACACATTTTAAATTTAAATGAATCTTGATTCAAATTTTGATTTATTATCAATGGAAAATGGAGATCTGGCCAATAGACATGATGACATTACAAATTTGCTATAACCCATAATTTATCTTCTTCCAAATGTTGATGCTTTGAGTAAAGCCAATATTGAGACTGAAGCAAATTTACTTGCAATCACATGACCAAACGATTTCATGAATGACGATTTACTAAAAGAGTTGAGAATCTATTTCAAATTGTTGAGTATTGAAGGAGAGGGAAGAATTAAATCTACCGTCACTATACTATGAGGCGTGTTTTTAAAGTAAGTACCGTTTTGATGTAAAAAAACAAAAAGTAAATCTTTTCCAAAAATAATTTATTCACTTGAAAAGCCATTCTTTACTCTACTTCTTTACATAATTCTCATTAATATTAAGGCACTTATCGTATCTTGGGACCAGCTTTTGTATGCCATCGTCAAAGAAGGTTGCCGCTTGATTAGACAACCACTGCTTCACAGTCGTTTTTACTTCGTCATCATCGGAATGGCGCTGCCCCGCCAGATGCGTCTTCAAGTGTAGAAACAAATGGTAGTCGCTTGGTGATAGATCGGAACTGTATGGAGGGTGGTCCAATTGTTCCCAGTCAAAAGAAGTGATAAGGTCTTGTGTTCCATTTGCTGTGTGTGGACGGGCATTATCGTGGAGCAAAACGACACCTGCACTCCGCATGCCATGCCTTTTGTTTTGAATTGCGCAGCACAGTTTTTGTAAAGTCTCACAACACGCAGCTGCATTGATTGTGTCACCGCGAGATAAAGAATCGACCAGCAACACACCCTTTCTGTCCCAAAACACAGTGCACATGTTTTCTGAGCAGAAATTGTTTGTTTGAGTTTCACTTTCTTAGGGGATGATGAATGCTGCCATTCCATTGATTGCTGCTTCGATTCCTGTGTAGCCTAGGCTACCCATGTTTCATCGCCTGTGACAGTATGGCTAAAAAATCATTCCCCTCATTACTGTATCGCTCAAGAAAACTCAATGCACTGCCCAATCTTTTGGTTTTGTGCTCATCAGTCAACATTTTTGGCACCCAGCGTGAACACAGTTACCAATAATTTAAACGTTCGGACACAATTTCGTAAAGAACACTTCTTGAGACAGCAGGAAACGTTTCAGCTAAGGACAAAATCGTGAATCGTCTGTTCTCTTTCACTTTACAGTCCACTTTTTGAATCAGATCATCGGTAATGACTGAAGGTCGCCCACTTCATTCCTCATCATGAATGTATGTGCGCCCATCTTTAAAGGCCCTAACCCATTTCCGAACCATGCCATCACTCATAATGTTTTCACCATACACTTAACTGATTTAGCGGAATGTCAACTGCTTTGAAGCCTTGAGCACAGAGAAACCGTATTACAGCACGCACTTCGCAGTCGGCGGGACTCTCAATAGGTGGAGTCCTTTTAAAATCACGCAAACAGATGTAGACTCGATCGGATGGTTCCGTAATGGCGTCTGTAGCTTCCCAACAGATGTGGCTACACAGCGTGCATGCGCTAAACGGTGATTGCAGCGCTGCAGCGGCGTGAATTAAAAACGGTACTTACTTTAAAAATACGCCTCGTAAAAGGGATTTCAAAAAAAGGCTTGAAAACATAATTACAAACACCTTTCAGCGGTTTTTTACTAAGATTTTATCGTAATGCATGAAAATTCACAGAGCTATACTATTTTGAATACATCAGCATTCAAAACTATTTATTGATAATTTTACTCTTTTAGCAAAATAGCTCTAATAAATAACAAAATGAGATCTACAATGTGTGAATCGGATGACCCATTTGATTATAGTAAATTCCTTAAATTTTTATGACGTGATAGATGACTCTGCCAAATATATATAATATGCATATAATATATTGTATGGACTTCAATGCCACCTACCAGAAATAATAAGAAAAAATAAAAATGAATTTTGCCAGAAAGAAGGTAGTAAATATAAGGAGAATGTGTTTTTTGTGTTAGATTTTATTTAAGTTAGTAATTGTATTACAATTAAAATGTGACTGGAAAATAAAGCCATTTTTAGAAATTTTATTTTTGTTACTAAATCCAATAATACCAAGAAATGTGTTTTTTAAATAGTTGTACATATATTTTAACATTTATATTATAAGAATAATGTAAATTTTTTAAACTATGACTAAACAGCTTATTTAAAAATTATTTTAATTTTACAGGGATAAATGAGCATTTGGGATTGGGACCCCCAAACAGGCATGTGCCCCAAGACCCCCTAATCCCTCTTAGCAGCCCTGTATATGCAATCTAAAATACCTACATGCATTATGCATGGGATGAATTATGTTAAATATCGTTAATAGGCCTATTAAAGAAACTACCTGACATTGTATGGGACTTCTCTGTTTAGTAACAAGCCATTTAATAGAATGGAATCGGATAAAACCAATTTGTGAATCTCAGTTTTAATTTAATGCAGCTACTCTCATCTTAGAATCTAAAATACCTATAGGCATGGGATGATTTGTATTACATCTAAAGGCCTATAACAAACTAACTGAAAATAAATTCTGTTCGGTATCAAAACACTTATTAAAATACAAACACACATATTCCACATAGTCCCTGTTGATTGCATGAGACCACCATGCCGTTTAGTTATAAACTATAATAGTTAAAAAAACTATAAGTTTTGGACACACTTATATGCTACTAATCTTCAAATCCTACAAAAGTCTTATCACTTAAAGAAATCATGTACTCTAAAAGGAGTAACGTAAAGTAATGCCGTTCCAAAACAATGCTTATGTAAACGATGAGAACTGAAAAAGGAGAAGCTCTTTTTGGAATATTTTACTGAATAGACAACATTTTTTATGTGTTAATACAAAGTATGACAATTAAAGAAAGAAATCCCGTTCCTTATGAGAAAGATTCATTCTACCTATGTCAGTCGTAGTGTCTGAAGTCAGTTCGTTGTTTCGCTTGTCAAACATATCCTGAGCTGACACCCAGCTTGTTTTGGCCAGAATTAATTTCAATTTGACAGAGTACCTAGTGGAAGAGGAAGTTTTCAAGATTTTATTCGCCCACCACATGGTGGGATATTTTGCAAAATGGGGATCAGAATAGATTAAATCGTTTTACACTTCCTAAGTAGTTCAGCTTTTGAGTTTTATTTCAGAAGAAGTTATGTTGCACAGCACCTAGCACTCGCAGTCATGGGTAAATATGTTGTAATAAGGGAACCACTGATAGGCCTCATTGCCCTATTTAGAACGACATAGACCTTTTGAACAGTTCACAAATAATAATTAAAGATGCACACTCAGCCATCTAGCTTCCAGATAAATAAGGCAAGTAAAATGGAGAACTTAATTAAATGTGAGGCAAATCTCATAAACCAATATCTCAATGATCTCCATGGCATACTTTCTTTAGTCAAACAGTGAAATTTCAACAAATTTTTTTAAGCTACTATAGCAAACGTGGCCTTATACACTGACCAATTTATTAATCATCATAATTACAGAACTTGACAACAAGTTAGAGAATGTTCTCTCTATATCTTTCACCCCAGACATTTTTTAAAACTGAGTATAAGAAATGTTATTTGTAGCCGATCTAATCTTTTGGAAACACACTGATTAGAACTAAAACTAACTTGAACCTATGACTAACGATGGTACAGTGGTTATGGTTTTCTTTAGCAGCATTTCAAATACTATCAGACTCCATAAGACTTATATATAAAGTCATTATCACGATTTAAGTTATGTTTTTAACAATTTGGTAGGAATTGTTACTGGATTTTAAAATATTTAAAAAGAATATTTTGGTTTTATAATATTACAGTTGTATAGAAAGTTGTCTCCAAGGGTTCGTGTTCAGGATGAAAAGCAATGCTGAATCTAGGCCTTCTTGAATAACCTGCAAAGAATATTAGAATCCTTAGGATCTTGGCTGTCTCAAAAAGACCTTTACTCATGGTCTCGAAGGGTTCAGTTCATGTTGAGCATTAAATGCAAGGCTGAACTTATGGGCTGCTTGTAAAACCTGCAAAGAAAATCAATGTTTGTACTCTTATTTTGAGAAGCCCATGATCAGTAAAACATGTCAAGCTTATCCCATCAGAGCCTTGCCCATTGAGGACCTATTTGGGCAGAGTGGTTGTCAGGCAGGATCATAATGCAGTAGAATGCTTAGCAAGTCCTTTTTCCTACCGTTTATAAACACTTTAGTTTAGATGTAGTGTTATCAATGTTAAGTAAAATTAAAATAAATTTTTTCCAATAAAAATTTTGCTCACACACAATAAGTTTGTTTACTTATAATTCTTATTTTATAACCATGACATTATTTACTTATACAGTATATATCAAAATGCCTTTTATGTGAAACATATTATTTTATGTTTGAAGAGCTCTGATTTCAAATAAAGGAAATGGTGAAAGCATACATTGGAAGTGGTAGCCAGAAAAACATTTTCATTTAAGTTTTAAAAGGAAAATAAGCTTCCTGCATACATGATTAGATGTTTATCTATAACAATAATAATACTTCACAACATAAATATGTTGTACTTTACTTAAAATTAAATTGAATTAAAGTAAATCATCACTAATCAATGACAATAACATTTAAAAAAATATTAAAATGTTCTATGTGTGATATTTGTTGAACCAAGATTAAACACTGATAATAAGCACAAGCATTGCCATGATATCTGCTTGGAAACGGGTATTGTTTTTATTCAGAGTGCCAAATATGTTTGAATAGATAAACGACCAAACAACATACATATCATATGAAACGTTTTCAACATAAGAAGTTTATAAGACGTTGCTTATAAGTATAAGCATTGCATTTAGAACCTCCTGAATGCTCTACTGTAGTTCAGCTGCTAAGATTGCAACCTATTGAAAGCAGTCGTGAGAGAGAGATAAAATTAGTCCTGGAAGTGAGACAGAATTACTAGTTTCCCACCACTGGACTAACGTACCACTGTACCTCTTTAAAATTTCATCGTCACGGATACTTGAATATGGCTTGATAGTATACTTGGTAGGCCAAGAGATGGCTATTCAGTGGCAAGCCCCACCAATTACAGCATCATGCTAATCGACCATTGGTGGGCCAGACACGTTGTGGGGGCTGAAATCTGGCACAGCTGGAGTTTTAGTAGAATGAGAGACAAAAGGAGCTGTGAAAGGAGTGAGTAATCAGCTGATGTAAGACGGTTTGTTGGCATTACCATTATATTGTGGTTATATTATTATTTGATATATTATTATATGCTAAATATATCACACATGTCTAATTTCTTTCTTCTTAAAATCATTACTGACAATGGAATCTCAAAGCAAAATCAATCTTGTTATCACCTTCTGTTAATAAATGTAAAACCAAACAATAAAAATGATTTTGTGAAAATTAATTGCACATGCAAATTAAATTAATTGTACATTTTTTGTAATTTATGAAGGAATAAACTGATGTTGATTTGGACGTACTTAATAATTGCAGTGTTTCAATAAATAAAGTAGGTGCAGTTATATAGCTCTGGGAAATACCATGTTTTCAAATGTAATGCAGGTTCATCACGCCTCCAGTATGTTTCACTTCTGTAATCATTTACTCCAGGATCACAAGTTCTACAGCGACAGACATTTCTTGCATTAAAATTGGGCTGATGATTGTTTATTCAAAAATTGTTTTATTTTTATTTCCTGCTTGACCTGTACCATAGTTTTGTGTAGTTAATTAAGAATATGGCTTAATTAAGAATATGTAGTTAATTAAGAATATGTAGTTAATTAAGAAGAATTAATCTAAATAACAGTGGCAGAAACTTCTGGATTATGTTGTTCTGATTGTAGACATCACTGAGGCTTTTACCTGTTAATTTTTTTCAGTGTAACATTCTTTTCTTCATCCTGTTGTCATATAATATGAGTTTAACCGGTAGAGAAGACCACAAAAAAGGCTGCACTTTTAAAAAAGACTACCTAGTCAACATAACTAACAAATCTCTTCACTCTGGGACATTGGCCTTAACGCTAGCTAAAGTCTACCCTAAATACTTGTATATACAAGGCTGTAAAACACATGTACAGGCCATTCTCATGGATTTTCACTCTTTCTAAAGTCATACAAAAAATAGTTTTTAACAGACTCCTTGAAAATTTGTCAACCTATTAACTAATGACACCTTACCAACACAGGTTCTTAACTGGAAAATCAACAAGTACAGCCTTGATTAGTCTAGCAGAGTTCCTTATAGATCAACTTGAAGAAAAACATTCTTGTACAGCCATACTGTTGGACTTCAGTAAAGCTGTTGACTGTTCCCCTCATGAACAACTCTTGGAGAAATTAACAACAATTGGCATTCAAGGCACTCCAAAAACTTGATTTACCAACTACCTGACAGAACAAAGCCAAACAAATGAAATATACAACATAAGCAGAGGGAAACACCCAAGCTGATCTTAAGAGGAGTCCCCTGCGATAAGTTCTGGGGCCTCTACTTTCTATCCTCTTCTAAAATGACTTTCCCACATACATTCAAGTCTTGCTGTGAGGAAAGAGAAACCCTGAAAATCTGGAAAGTGACATCTACATAACTCTATCAGAATCACCTTTATAGCGGGCTATCAGAATTGTTGTATATCTCTAGGCGTGTACAAGCTCGAAATTCGAGTTTTTTTATCAAAAAAAATCGAGTCGAGTTTTGCCATATCTTTGAGCGTAAAACGCTAAAATCAAGACAAAAGTCCGATTTGAATAATAGATTATATTATATAAGAAATAATAACTTTTTGTAGGCAACTGTATTTAAATTATGATCATAATATCGTATTCATAACCTGATGTTCTCGCGATGTATTCAGATTTGTGATTCACGCACACAAGTCTCGATCGTACGGCCATGGCGATTACGGCAAAAAGTATTCTTGTTATTTATAAAGAAGGCACGACCCGGACCAAATAAGCTGTTCCAAATAGCCATCGCTAGTTATTCATAAAAAAGTGATAGCTGATCACAAAGTATCAGTTACTGAACCGTTTCAAAACTTCGTTACATAACTACTTTTACCAACATTTGAAGTTAAGAATTGCTTTTATTTCAGGTCCATAAAGTTCAGGTTTTAAAAGTTCATGACTAAAACTATTATAAGACTGACAATTTCGGACAGATTTAATTTAATCGTGTTCAATCTGTAACATAAAACTACACCTGGAACGTAAACTATTGAAATTGAAAAGCTATAATTTGAGATAGAATGCCCTTAACAGTTTTGTTACAGCACCATAACTAATAAAATAACGATTTTTGTAGCTACTACCAGTACATCGACTACTCGACGAGTCCCAATATAAAATGTACTGCTAGCCTTGGATTCTATTTTTATCCATTTTGTTTTGAGTTTTTGCTGACGTTTACACTAGAGATGGGAATTTCAGTTACTTTTTCGATAACTTATTACATAATTCTATTATGTTCTGATAACGTGTTATAATAATCTGTTATTTTAGTAACCTGCTACTCTCGACCCATTGACATTCCAAACAGTTATTCTGTTTCTGTTATTGCCTGACGTTACTTAACGTCTTGAAGCCTTGTTACGGCTGGTGTAGATAATGTTCCAAGTTACCAAAGGTTATGAAGTTGAAGCAGAGATCAAGTAAGTTTATTATGTTTGGTACGTGGTTGAGGTTATGTTACGTTACGTTGTCGATAATGAGTTACTGTCGTTGTGCTTTGCTTGCCCATTACAGGGTTACTGCACGAAGTTTGTTCTGTTATCGATAATTTAACTGTAAACTGCGTTATTTTACGTTACAATAATGAGTTACGGTTGTTGCGGCTTTGCTTGCCCATTACAGAGTTACCGCTTAAAGTTTGTTCTGTTATCGATAATTTAACTGTAAATTGCAAGAGTCTTAAGTTTCATTCGTTGTTCAGTTACAGTTCCGCTTACTTCTCAGCGAGCTATATTTACTCTCCATTATCACCATGTGTTACAGTTATATAAAGTTCATTATAACCTTATCATGCATCATGACTGGGAGTTACAAAAATAACAGGACATTTCGTGTAACCTGTTAAATCTATTACAGGTTTCGTTAAATAATCTGTTATAGATAACGTTAAGTTAAATAAAGCCCATTTATTGACGACTCAACTTAGCACATGGAATGATGGAAGTACAAATAGTACGATGAAAACCAAAACAAGGTTAACCTTGATCAGTCGCCACGGCAGTTGTTATCGCTAGTTAGTATTGTATTCACATTAATTATTTTGTTTCTGTTCGTGGAAACAAAACAATGTAGTCAATGGTGAAATTGAGGTTAGCTGAAAAGAACATTTTATTGTGTGTTTTCATTTTTGAAAATTAAGGGATACTCGACTCGAAAAAATGTCTAAAAACTCGACTCGATTCGAATCCTAAAATTGCTACTCGCACACCACTAGATATCTCCAATTTAGAGACACATGCAGGAATTCTTTTAAACCATAAAAAATATTAACAGTAGTAAACCTATATATCCTACAGATTATGATGCATGTTCACATCAAAGCACCAGAGACAATAAGCTACACACATCAATCAATACAACACATGCAACCAACTACTGCCTGCCAGTGGATAGGCGCACTGCTACTGAGAGAAGTCCTAGCTAAACTGACGCTAAGTTGTGAAATAGACTATCAGAAGAGTTGAAAAGGATGGAAAAGAACCACTATAGACCTGGCTACTGAACTGACCATTCTACTCAATTAAAGAATTTTATGGATGAAAGGCCCAAGATAACCCAGACAGACCTAAATTTTAAGCATTTGTATTGTAATTACTGACACCATTACAAAACTTAAAGTTTTTGGAAATAAAGATGATTTGTTTTAGAAATACCTTGGTATTAATATTCTTCTAAAAGTTTTACTAATGAAATGTTGATACCAAACTAAATATGTTTTAATACATTAGAAGCTGGTGATTAAAATATTGATTACTGTAAATTTGTGTTTGATGAAGACAAAATGATTAAAACTCTTTAAATTAAAGATTAATTATTGGGAGCTAATTTCTTGACAGGTTTTCTATATTTGATCAAACTGAACTCACTTCTTTCCATGTAAATGCATGCATCTAACAGTGGACGTGTGTCCGTAGAGTGTATGGATGCAGACTCCCGACTCAGCATTCCACACCTTGAGGGTACGATCAGTGCTACCACTGATGATGATGCTCCCAGCCATCTGAGAAGACCAAACTCCACCAGTATGTCCGACCAACGTCCGCAAACACTGCAATGAATTGAAAGTCAAATACAGTTGATTTTTAATTTGACAACTATAGTTCTAAATGGTGTAACAGGGAAATGATAAAGAGACGTATATTTTTTATTTTATTTTATATTTATTTTTTTAAAACTTCACTCGCCAGTTCACATGGGCCTATAAGCCTGTGTGTGAACTTTGTTCAACGAGTAAAGTACCAACCGTTGGCTCAGTGTGGATTTGAACCTTGGACCAAGCCCTCCCCAGTCCAAAGCCTTAACCACTTAGCCACCACGCTGATGAGAACTGTGAGGTCGAGCCTGGACTAGCTTTACTTGAGCTTCAAGAAATTTAGATCCCTAACTTAGACCACACAAACACGTTAAATAATTCAAAACCTGATAAATTACTACTTAATATTATAAATTGTTATATCTTGACAAATTCTATACGATTTCCTGATAATTTTCTCAATCTGATAATGAATATTGTTAAACTCACTTGAATACTTCAACAACATTACATGCAAGGAGTAATGAAAAACAGAATTGCCAACAACTAATATAAGCAAAATATTACGATTAAAATGTGTCAGTTGACTGAATCTCTTTACAAAGTAATTTTATGACTGACAGAAATGCTTCGCTGTTACAAAAATTTAAAACACATTACAGTTCTAGTATTTGGATATATGAATCAATTTTCAATATTTTAAGTAAAATTAGACATAATAATTTTACACATCACTAGTTAAAATATAGACAGAGCTGAAAATAAACATGGATGAGTATTTATTGAAATTGTAACAAAATGAATGTTAATAATGTTATTTAGATTCACTATTGAAAAGGTCAAATCTTAAATGAACAATTTTATTTTTTACCTTTAGAGTGAACATAAATATTGTTGTGATAAAACAAACAGTATGAATATACCTATAGTTGCAGCCGGAAGGAAGTTTAATGTTGGTTGGTATAACAAATTAAACACTACTGAAGTAGAAATCATAAAATCACAGCAAAGATGAAAAGAAAATTGGAGGAATAATCAAGCCCAGCTTGGAGAAGTAAAATAGGCCCATGAAACGTGCATTGACATCACATCTCTATATAACAAATAGATCTCTCACTCCATACTGGGAAAACGAATTAAAGCAGAGCAGCGCCCAAGACAAACATGAGGAAAGGAAATCAGGAGTCTGAGTAAACTGTAGATAGATACATATACACAAAAATATATTCCAACATTTATGGAGCTTAAGTGTATGGGTAGACGATATGAGTGCAATAGACAACAACGAGGCAGCTGTGAGATGTACCGTGGGCTGAGGAAAAGGAAAATACCACACAGATCACGCTAAGGCTGAACATGTTAAAGGATAAATCGATGTATGCCACAAAATAAATTCATGTTAACTTTTTACTGGCGGAGACTAGTTTGAAGAGAGATGTTGCCAACTCAAAAAACGCAATGGGACTATCGGGACTCAGCTGCCAGTTTGCAAGTTCACGAGTTGTGAAATAACTTTCCTTTAAAAATAGACAATTTGGTGTTGTGATGTTTTAATTTATGAGGCAATGAGGCAATTCAGATTTACATTTAAAGAAAATTCAAAACTTAACCCTTGCAACGTGGAATAAATTGTTCTTACTTTACTGAAAATGCCTAATCATTTAAAATTATAAAAATTTTATTTTCTTAACGCGGATTTTAGTTTTTGCTAGAGGATGTTATGAGGTGTACAAAAATACTCAAGTATTAAGAAATAATTCAAAAATTTTATTTTACATTTTTTTAAATTCACAAACAAATTCTATCAAAATATATATATATATATATATATATATATATATATATATTTTGATAGAATTTGTTTGTGAATTTAAAAAAATGTAAAATAAAATTTTTGAATTATTTCTTAATACTTAAGTATTTTTGTATATAATACTTAAGTATATATATATATATATATATATATATATATATATATATATATATATATATTGATGATTTTTGTGTGTTCAAACTCAGTTTACAGCCAATATGAAGTAGAAATAAAAATAAATTAAGCTAAAAACGACTGAACAATTAATAAATATAAAGGAAATAAATGAAATAAAACATGTAAAATACATAAAAATCGTAAAAGTACAGTATGGTCAGTAAAATTGATGCTGATAGATAAAACCGCATAAAAATAAAAATATGCAATAAAAACAAAATAAATCAGAAGTAATTGATGTAAGACAAGTACACAAACCAAAACTAGTAAAACTCTGTCACAAACTAATATATCCGTTTCAAGCAGTCAAGGATATATCCGTTTCACACGTAATGGGTAACATCAGACTGACAGTCAGGCATGCCTTAGCTGTCAAAGCCATTCCCTCCTCCCACTACGACCAAACAATCACTTTCAGATCACACAAACCGTTGTTTAGAAAGACTATTCAACACTATCCTGAACTCTAGCGGATCCCTCTGCAACTACAATTTATTAAATGTTATAATATACCGTTTGGAGAATATATCTGTTTACCGCGTTTCGACCTTAATAGAGTCTGGGGATATATCCGTTTCCCACCTTGCAGGGGTTAAAACTGAATTGTAACCCAATTAGTGATGGTTCCTCCAAAATGTGAATACTTATTTTTCTGCTCAACTTAACTTCGTGTAAATAAGATACTTACAAAAAAAATCTTAAATATTAATATCAACAATAGGCGAATAGAATGCTTGTTACCAAGCATAGAAAGTGACAATGGCCTGTTAAACACTTCATTGGACATATTTTAAAGTACTGCGTCTCTTTAATTGTTACATATGTGTACATCATCTAGGCAGCAGAATTACCCTCACTGAACTAACTGGTGCTGATGGGGTGATTTTCCTCATTTTTGTTGAGCTGGGGACGCTGGGGTTATTACCAACTGAACTGACGAGGAAAGAGAAATATGGGAGGACAGGAAAAAACTGCTATCACTGGCCACTGTTAACAACGATTGTATTTAAATTACTGTGTTAAATATAAGTATTTTATAACTACTAATAGTAAACAATTTACCTTTCCAGTGGTTGCAGACCAAACTTTAAGCGTATTATCATCTGATCCTGATACAATTCGATTACCAGAAAACTGAAGGCATGTTATGACATGATCATCGTGACCTTTAAGCACTTTTGGAGATCTGATTGGTTTAACTCTCCAATTCATTTCTATCCTATGGTGCCTGATAAAAGCGGCCTGAAATATAAGCAAATAACACATTAATATATGTGTTAAAAAAAAAATTATTATTTTGTAACTTTTCAATTATTGATGTGAGGTTCATTGAACAAAGAGAGTAGATTCTTTCAAGCCTGAAAGAAAAAGATGTTAATGGTATTTTGTTGTATGTTTTCTTGTGTTTGTGTTGATGGCCTTATCTTCTCAGGTAAGTTTTCTACACCCTATCTCTCCTGTTAATGAATTTCAAAGTACTTTATTCAATGCTATAAGCCACTGTTAGTTTTATACTCCTGTCAACAATTTATTATTGTCATAAATGTATTCAATTTTGTGATAGACGTGATAAAAGATTTAACACTCGAAAGAGGGAAGAAAAGAGATGAAGAGAGTAAAGTTTTAAAAACCTGGGTAACGTATTGGAAGTAAATAAAATAAAAATAATATACAAACGAACAAGTAAGGCAAGTTGGAAAATTAAATAATTATAATGAATTGCCCATCTGCATATTGGGTATAGTTTATCTTATTTTACTCATTTCAATCACTTTTTAGTTTTGCATTGTATTAAAGTAGCCAAATGAGGAGAATCCATTGCTACATACCTTCCAAGGAGAAGCTGGATGGTTTGAGTTAGGCAGTTTATGGCGGACTCGTTTGCTAGAATGGTTGTCCATATCTACACCGGCTTCTCTGCATTTAACTCTCCACAACAAGTTATCTTCAGACAAAAACCTCCAGTTTCTACAAGTTTGGGCTGCTCTCAGGAGATCCCGGGGCTCAAGAAATGACAAAACATACAGTGCTAACTGCAACACAAGTTCAAATGTGATTAGATTTATAAAAAAACAGTTATTAAACTGTTCAATATAGCCAGAATAGATATAATATTTCTATACTTAAATTACCCCTACTAAACTAATTATAATAAAATGACCAAAAATAAGCAAGTTAAAGAAATAGAGTGTATACCTTTTCTTTGACATGCACACAGCTAAAGAATACATCCACTCAAGCATGTTTTCACCAATAGATAAATACACAATTCACACTAAGTCCAACGCAGTGCAGGAGAATGTCTTCTTTACACTCCAACTCAATTTTATTTACTTACTTCCATGACCACTTATACCCAAGGTGTAAGATCCACTTCTTAAGATTTTCTGCATCTTCATTCACCCTTAACTTATTCATGTCAATAACTACTTGGTCCTTTTACCTTTTCTTCGGGAGTGCAGGAGTTATTCTGACTTCAGGGTTACCTTTTTTATTACATGCCCAGCTCATCGCAAATGTCGGCACTTAGCTTCAGCCACAATGTAAAAAGATCTAATTTTCTTTTTTATGCCTTGCTCTCAATGTTCTATTTTCTTTTGTGGCTCCAAAAACTTTTCTGAATACCTAATGTACGAAAGCAATGAGTTTTTCTCTGTATTTTTGAAGTGAATCTATGCCTCAGCTCCATGTAGAAGAGCTGGTCTAATTATTGTTATGTAAATTTTAATTTTTTTACAGTTATACTGAAGCTTTTACGATATAAGTTTATTTAGAGCAAACAAGCTTCTATTAGCTGAGATTATTCTACTTTGAATTTCGGTATGTTCGCTGTTGTTAGCACTGATTATGGTATCGAGGTACTTGAATTCGTTGACTCTTTCAAAAATGTGTTCTTCTATTGCATCATTTCTGGAGTTGTCAGGATTTTGGCCAAAATACACAAACTTAGTTTTTTCATCACTGACTTTGAGTACTTTCCTGGTTCCTTTAATTAAAATGTCTTTGATATCTCTGAGGTGCTCTTCATTCTTTGCCAACAAAACTAGGTTATCTGCAAAGGCCAGAACTGATATTTTTTCCCTACCCTTATCTCTGAAATACTTCTCTTTATTTTCTTTTAATGGCCCTTCCAAAGCGATGCTAAAAAGAATAGGGGGTAGGCCATCTTGTCTCATACTTCATAGGTTGTGGTGTAGTCGTTTTCATTTAACATCTGCTATTATTTACACTAAACCTGGCCAAATTTACGAGTTTTCTTGGTATTTCACAACCTTCCATTTCCACCAGATCTTCTCTCTGTACAAATTGTTTTACGCATTACTAAAAGCAATGAAAATTCTAAAAAAGTATTTGTTTAACTTCCCGTATTTTGAAATATCTTGTTTAAGAATGACTATTTGGTTTGCGGTTGATCTGTCTTTTGTGAAGTCTAGGATCAGGGCTTTCAACCTGAGTTAAAGATGGTGTGAATTCGAATCCTCGCTTTGACTGGAAGTTTTTATCAGTAAAATTTGCCTTGCACTTCCTGATTCTCCCCCATACTCTGTCCGAATAAGTTCCTCACACAGTCCAATAGACTACAGGGAATGGGCAGAATAAGGTTAAAGAGTAGATTGGCCACTCGTTAAAAAAAGTGTATTCCTAATTGTTCAATAGTTCTCTTTGCTATTAGTATGATATTGTCAACTAAATAAGAAGTCATTCTACAGTATCAGTGCAATATTTAATGTTCTTAGTTGATATTTCATCTCCTTGGTCAGGATTTGACTCTTTGGAGAATATAGTTCTGTCCATATAGTCAGAAGTTGTAGGCTCCAGAGTTGTTACAATTTCTTTATGAGCCACTTGTAAATGTTGAATGGTTAATATTCAGTGATTGTATAGATTATTTCCATTTTAGTAGTTTCCAAGTCTACTTTCATTTGCCTCACGCTGTTTATGGTTTTCTATATAGCTTTGCATTTATTAGTGCTTGGTCCATGTATGCTGGGTTTGCTTCTTGTCTTGACTGTTTTAAGTTTTTGGTTTGTCTCCTTCATTTCTGAGCTTTTGTAATCTGAGCTTCCAGCAGGGAAGAACTTATCTTGTTCTTTCAAGAGCTATTCTCTGAGAGATGATATTTCTCTGATATGATAATTTCCCTGTTTTTGCTTGACTCTAAAAGATAACATCGCTCTGGAGTAAGTATTTTTCCCTGATTTTGCTTGACTTTGAGAGATAACATTTCTCTGGTGTCTGTATATATTTTCTACTGATTTTGCTTGAATCGTGTTTCTACTATAGGGACATGCCCAGTCTAGTGCAAGCTGGATAGATATATTAAAGAGGAGATGGCATTGTCTACTTCTTTGGCATCAATAACTGAGTGTCAGGTTTCCAAAGATAGTTGATTCTTTAATATTAGGAGATTGTTGTATGTAACTTTGTGAACTGGGGATGTTTTTCGCATGTTTTCCCTCTTTTGGTAGGTTTAGTATACAGAATTGCCCATTTAACCTGTTAGTCCAGTGTAAGTCACTTCCACATATATTTTGTCTTAAACTAAATCTTAGCAGACTATGTCTATTGAGGATATACTGTATAAATCTCAGTGATTCTGGTAGGTAAGAGTTCTAATCTGAGGATATTGTATGCTTGTAATAATTAAAAAAAAGCATTATTTTTTTGAGGTCATTTTGTCTGGAAGTCAGTCAGGACCTGAATAGTAGTATTTATTTGGGTTTTATTGTGGTGATTGGTATACTCCCAGAAGGCATAAGCAATTTCTCTTTGATATTTTTAAAGCTGATACTTTGTATGTCTTCTTAACACTATGTTTTTTAAACTTAAGTTTTCGATTAATTATGTAAATTTTTTTATATATATAGCGATAACTGTTTTAATATTTTTAGTTCTACCATAGGTAATGACTAGTACCATAAGATCTAATGCACTCATTTAAAACCATGTTCTGTACGTATTATAAAATATAGAGTTGTACTACGCAGTCCGAATTATCCCAATTTTACAATTGTAATCCATATTTTTCCTAACTTTATTCCAAGTTTCCTTACCTTTAGTGATTTATATGATTGACAAGGACTAAAAAAGAGTCAAATAAAAGGTATGCCTCAGCTACAATCTGACTGTGAGCTGTCATTTTAGAATGAATCGGTGGCATTTCAGGTGAAGTAGCTAAAATATCTTTACAAGTAGAGTTCAGTGTTTGTGTCATAGTATGAGTGTTGGCTGGTTGTCTTCAATAGGGTTCAGTTTTCCTGTGGAAGTTTGTCTGGCACTCCTTGAGAGTAATTGGTTGTCTTGAGTAGGGTTTGGATTTTCTGCGCAAGTTTTTCTGGCTCTTCCTGAGAATGGTTGGTTGTCCTTAGCAAAGTTCATTTGAAGTATGGGAGTTCATCTGGCTCTCCATATAAGTAGCTGGTTGTCCAGACTAAGGTTTAGTTTTTCTGTGAGAGTTTGCCTGGCTCTCCTTTTCATTGGCTGGTTTTCTTTCCGAGGTTGTCTAGTTCTCCCTGTGAATGAGTGGCTGGTTGTTTAGAGGACGATACAGTTTTTCTTACTCTTCTTACTAGTGGTTAGTTCTCCAGAGTATGGTTCAGTTTTTCTGTCAATGTTTGTCTAGCTCTCCAAGTGAATGAGTGGCAGGTTAATAAGAGGTGGGTACGGTTTTTCTTACTCTCCCTACTAGTGGTTAGTTGTTCTGAGTATGGTTCAGTTTTTCTGTCGGAGTTTGTCTGGCTCTCCCTGTGAATGGCTGGTTGTCTACAGGAGAGTACAGTCTACAGGAGAGTGGCTGGTTGTGCTGTGTAGGGTACAGTTTTTCTGTCAGAGTTTGCCTGGCTCTCTGCTACTGGCTGCTTGTCCTGTGTAGGGTACAGTTTATCTATCGGAGTTTGTCTGGCTCTCCTGAAAGAGGCTGGTTGTCCTGAGTATGATACAGTTTTTTGTTCCAGTTTTCCTGGCTCTCTGTGTAAGTGGCTGGTTGTCCTTTGTAGGATACCATTTTCTGTGGGAGTTTGCCTTGGTCTCTCTGTAGAAGTAGCTGGTTGTCCAGAGTGGAGTACAGTTTTCTGTTGGAGTATGCCTGGCTCTTCATGTAAGTGGGGTACATATGTGGGGTGTTGGCAGCACCCCATATATTTTTTACATTATTAACATTATTCTCTTGTTAATAATAATGTAATTAATGTTCAAATCACTTATTTAATCATTTGGATAAAAAATGGACCTAAATATTGACATAAAACACCTTTTACAAAAACATATACACTGTATTTTAACAAAAGTAATGAAAGAAACAATATCAGTGATAAAAATAAAACTACAATTTAATCTACCTCGCTTGATGAACTTTGAGTGTTCTTATGTTTCAAACATTGTTCACAAACATTTTTCATGTGGTTCAAGCACATAAAATTATTACATTCAAAGCAAAAAATTTGGTTTTCTTGTCCGCTTTCCGTGGACAAACTGTACATCTTCCTGATGTTGGCACATTTGTTGCAGCATGTTGGACTGGTTCCATCTTAGCTATTTTAGCAGCTTTAGTTCTTAATTCCTTTGGTAAATTCGTTGAAACAGCCCTTCGTGTGATTTGGCGATGTAGTAAGGAGGTAGCCACATCCCTGTAGTTGCATCGTACTGTTTTCATGGTTTGCAGCATACAACACAAAGGAATTGATTCCAGCAATGTCTATTATTCTGAAAAATATAACTAAAGGCCAACGATTGCACTTACGTGCAATGCTATATGTTGCACACAATTTGTCAACAGTGTCTACTCCGGCTTTTGTCATGTTGTAAAATGTTATGACCTCAGGCTTGAAGTCATAACCAGTCAATTCGTCAATGCTACTAGACTCAGGATGCATACTTGATATAAGTAACACATTTTTTTCTCTTCTTTGGGACATATGATAAAATTGTCATGTTGTCTCTGTAACCAAACATAGTGCTTTTTTCAGGTCTTACAGTAACATTTGTAAGTTCATGTGGAATTTGCGGTTTATTTTTTCTAAGTGTGCCTACGAAGCTAAGTTTTTTCTTTAGTAACTCCTCTACCAGTGGGATACTACTGTACCAGTTGTCAGTGGTAATATTTCTACCACTACCTGAGATTGGTTGTACTAACCTCAATTCAACATCTTTTCCTGAGTTTGATAATTTATAAGGACCATCGGGCTGCATGCCGGGATAAATCTCCATATTCAAAGTGTACCATGTTTTGGCATCAGAAAGAGTTTGAATTTTCAAACCATAACGTGCCGGTTTGCTAGGGATATACTGTTTGAAATTGCTTTTCCCCCTGAAAGCAGCTAACTGCTCATCAATAGTGCCATATTCTGACATTGAATAAGCTTTCTGACAATTTTCAATAAATTTGCTAACCAAATCTCTTACTGGGGCTAATTTGTCTTGTGTTTTGCGAATATTACGGTCGTTTATGTCATCAAATCTCAGACAATGTAATATAAATAAAAATCTGTTCATAGACATTGCAGTTGAAAATAACTCTACATATTCCCATAGATCCTTCAGGTTCTGCTTGCCACCACGAAAAGAACCAGCAAATGTAAGAAGACCTATAGTTGTTTCTATTTCATTTTCATCAGTATGTCTACAATAACTCTTATTCAAATAATTAGACTGTACTTTGGTTATATATATATATTAGTACACATTGTTATCTTTCTAATGATATCATTATCAATGAGTACATTGAAACATTCAATAGGTGTTTTTAGGTTCTTAGCATTATGTTTTGGCCCCGATAAATGAATAACTATATTTTGATTTCATGTACGAGTGTTCTGAATCAAAGGAAATTTACGCCACTTAGTACTTTTGTCTTTACCTAAATAATACTCACAACATTCTTCAAGGTTGTGTGAAATGTCTTGTTCTTCTTCACTATCTGATTGTTCTGATTCACTGTTATGATCAGGTTCATTTTGTGGTACGTCATATTCTTCATTCTCACTTGCCGAGTCATTCACTTCACTCTCATCATCACTAGGTTCAACTAACAGTCCATAAATTCACTTTGGAGCGGCTTCTAACCTTCTTTGCCCTTCAGCCATTACTACTTTTTACAGATTACAACACTATTTACAATAAATTAACAACTTATTTACTAAAATATAAACAAACACAAGTGCATATGTGAGGTGTTGACAACACCCCAGAGGACAAAAACAACAACCACGTTGACAGATAACCTCAAAACTCTCTATAAAGCCACTGACTACAAAGACAGTGATGTAATGGAAAGGTACTGGGCTATCCAGCAGGTTTGCCAACTTCTAACCTAAATTTTACCGCATTTTACCGCACTGGGGTGCTGTGAGCACCCCACATATGTGCGTAAGGATTAAGTATTGTACAGCTTTCTGTTTGAGGTTTCCTGACTCTCCCTACAAGTGGCTTGTTGTTCCGAGTAGGGTACAGTTTTCTGTGGGAGTTGGCCTGGCTCTCCATGTAAGTGGCTGCATGTCCTGTGTAGGGTAACAGTTTCCTGTGAGAGTTTGCCTGGCTTTCCCTGTCAGTGGCTGGTTGTTCTGAGTAGGGTACAATTTCCTGTGGGAGTTTGCCTGGCTCTCCCTGTATTTGACTGGTTGTTTTGTGTAGGGTACAGTTTCCTGTCGAATTTTGCATGGCTCTCCATGTAAGTGATTAGATATCCTGTGTAGTATAGAGTTTTCTGTGGGAGTTTGCCTGTGTCTCTCTGGAAGTGGCTGCCTGTGCTGAGTAGGGTGCAATTGTCTGTGGGAGTTTGTCTGAATATCCCTGTAAGTGGCTTGCTGTGCTGAGTATAATACACTTTTCTGTTGGAGTTTGCCTGGATGTCCCTGTGAGCGACTTGCTGTGCTGAGTAGAGTACAGTTGTCTGTGGTAGTTTGCCTGTAAGTGTCAAATCAAGTAACTACTCAGTGGAGTGTTTACTAGGTCTAGTAATAACTTAAGTTCTTCCAGACTTATCCGGATTATGCTGAGCATTTACTCATAACAAGTAGCATATGTTTATTCACTTTGATTTTAGAAACTACTTTACCTGCCCAGTAACAACTCCATAGAAGTTACTTGACTTTATTCACTTCACTCATTAAATCAGCTGTAGACTCTGTATTTGTTAATTTAACTAATTTTATCATTTTGCTAGAGATTGTAAACTGTAAAAAATGGCAAGTTTCTTAGCTTAAAAAATAGTTTGTAAATGTCAATTTATGGTCCTATTAATATTTTCTCCTTACCTTTTCAAAGATGCTATTCTTCATAAAAATAATAACTGGTGTCATACCTACTATGTTAGCTAATGATTATTTCACATACCATATTAATAGGTCTACAAATTTAATTTCACTCATATTGAAATTATGTGAATAACTTAATAGATGCCATCTAATATAAGTTTTTATTTTACTAAATACAAGACAAACCTTGTCTGTATAATTAGGTGGTATTACTTAGTTATTTATTAAGATTTGAATTCGAAAAAACATTTTATTTTAAATAAATAAGACTGCAATTGATTTATTATTAATATTATTAACGTGTTTTCATTTAAATATTGACTATACCATATATTAACGGATATTTCATATTATACACGTCTTTGAAATTAAAACAACCAAATTTAAATTAAGAATAGTTCTAAATCTTTAAATGTTATATATCTGTACAGTAAAACGTGTTTTTACTTAATAAAATATTATCTTATTTGAGTTGTAGATCACCAATATCATTGATATAGACCACGAATAAAAGAGCTAAGTACAGGTCCTGGCTCTACTACAGTTAAGCGCTGCAAGAGGCTGCTATGGGAAACCTTGACAGCGATATTTCTGTTGATGACTAGAGGCCTTAGACTAAAGGAACTTTCCTTATTTTTTTGTTTACTATTCTTAACTGTTTAAAAAATATTAAACTAAGACACTTTTGAAAACAAATTTTATTTGACTTATT
The DNA here is from genome assembly GCA_035578905.1 of Stictocephala bisonia. Lineage (NCBI taxonomy): Eukaryota > Metazoa > Arthropoda > Insecta > Hemiptera > Membracidae > Stictocephala > Stictocephala bisonia. Next base: position 10,154 of record JAQJVL010003052.1, on the reverse strand, counting down.
AGAAAGTAAACTAACTTAACTTTAAATGCTAAAAACTAACTTTTAACAATACATTTCAATCAATGTTTGATGCTTTATTGTAATTTTGAACGTTTGATAATGTATTAAAAGTTACTTTTGCTATCAGAAACACTTTTTTGCTTTACCTGATTATCATTCTCAGATAAACTTACTGTTTTCAACCAAGGAAAATATACAGAATGAAAACCGTATATCTCCAAAATAAAAAAACCTCCGTACACAAGTACACATTTGTAAAAAAATAAAAAAATACTATTTTTTAGAGACTACCGCAGACCTCTCAACCGATATTTTTAAATTTTTTCTAAGATAGATCAGAGATAAAATAATCAGTTTTTTGTCCCTCCTGAAAAATTTACTTTTTGGTCCTTACATGGTTTTCATTCTCAGCTTTCAATTGTTCATTTAATTTAAATTTCTTGTTAAAATTTGTCCTTTATTGAATTGTTTTGGATATTTATCTGTGAAAATATATCCTTAGTTTATGCGGTTTCTCTCCATTAACTTCACTTTACATAAATGTTTTAAGGGAAATACAGTTAAACAAAATTCCTTGAATATTTAACAATTCTTTCAATTAGTCACTGCAATTTTTATTTAAATAAGACATAAATTTGTTACAAATTTATACTTCTATATTTGTTTTTACATACACTGGACTAATACATTTATTCATAAAGCCACATAATTTCTTTTTAAAAATCACACGTCTTCAAGACAATTTAACAGTTTGAATCCAGATTCAAATTAAATAGCAAACTTTACCAATTATTTATTCATAATTAAATACAATATATGTACCAATACAAATAAAATGATTACCCACTTAAACACAGCCAGCTCATTAACTGCAGGTGTTCACTCTTCTATCTTTACTAAATGTTTGTTTACATTTTACCATTATGATAAGTCAATTTGATGGTTAGCTGCTCTGTGACTTGTGCTTGGTAAACAAACTATCAAGTTACACTTGCGAGTTACTCATGATGTTATTTACTTTTAGTGCTTGAAGTAACCTTACAATAATATTTTGTAGATTTTAATTAATGCTTCCCAACTGTCACATATTGGGTTAGTATTATTTTACTAAAAAATACAGTTCCCCATAACAGAACATTTAAAGACGGCCTTTTTTCCATTCAGAGATCCTCCTAAAAGGGTGTTTACTACCCCAATGGTGTATTTGTATACAATGTACATTCTGTCACATATCATAACATCAAAGACTAAACACAGATGTTAACATTTATTTTGTGTTTAACCACATAGGAATAGAGCTAATTTATCAAATTAACTTAAATGTCAGCTGCCTAATGTAGGAAATCTACAAATTTAAGACGTTCAATCAAACATTATTTTTGAACCAGTAGCTTGTAGGGGCAAAAGCACCTAAATAAATAAAATAAAATGTTGCTTTTAAATATTTAATGTATAATATTTAAGTAATAATAGTTTTGTAAAACTCATCATAATTATACAGATTAATCAGGTATTATTGGTGTGTTAAAACTTCTCTGTACACTATATTTTCTGTGTAAGAATTGTCTGTTTTGTTTATTTGGTCGACTGTCTTTTCAATAATTTAATTCGGTCTGGGGATTTTGTCCTGCCTACTAAATGCAACATAAAATTGCCCATGTGTAAACACTGTTTTGTTCAGGTAAATACCAGCTTCTTAAAAAAGATTTGATCTTGTGCCTTGTTAATTAGAGAATAAAACATTAACAGCTGGAATATTTAATTTTTCTTATAGACAGCTGGACTCATTAAAACAAAACAAAAGTTAAAAACCTTCTTCACATAAGATTATCATGGGAAATTTAAAGGCCAATGGGGTGGAGCCCTAAAGGCAAATTGAAAACTTATTTTTTCCCACCATCTACAATATCAGAGCTTTAAAATGAGCCACTTTCGAAGGCCGTAGGTGGTGTGTAACGCTTGGAATTTTGACACAACCTATTCGCCTTACGAAATTAAATATATAGATAACATTGTTAGTCTCCTTACATGTAATAAATGTTTTAGGGGAAAAAACTAACAAATTTCTTCATGGAGATATGGCCAAAGTGAATAATTTGGCCTTTTTGGTACATAACTCACTAACAAACGGTTTGATATATTTTAGTAAAAATATCACAATATAGTGGATAAAAGGTACTAAACAACCTAGTCTAGAGTAAATCTTAGAAATTAATTTTTTTTTTAATTGTTACCTATTATTTTATTTTTCTATAAATGATAATTGTTTACTGAAGATATTTCTCACTGATCTAAGGCATTGTGGCATGCTTTGCTAAAAGGTAGACAGCCTTATGTGGAACTCTGTCTGTTGTATTTTCAGTATGGCCAGAAACTGCCACTAGCATATCTACGAGGTAAAGTCAAAAAGTTCCCAGAATTGGTTGAAATATATTTATTCCACAAAGATAAAATCTTACAAACCTATTTTCTTTCAAAATACTCTCCTCCTACAACAATACACTTGTCCCTACGATCATACAGATGTTCAAAACACTTTTGCATATTTAAAAAAATGTATTTCAATACTTTTATCGCATTTTTTTCTGACAGCTTTAACACCAGCTAATTGTTTTCACAATGTGAACAGGATGAAATTGGCCAGCATTGGGCCAGGCGAGTAGGGAGGGTGTTCTAGTGTGGTAATGTAGAGCTTGACTTGCTACTTACGAACTTAAAAGGATCGATGTGCAGGGGTATTGTCATGCAGCAAAATCCAATTGTTTTCTGCTAATTTCTTCAGGCCATTTTCTCCTAATTACATCCCGTAAGCTCCTAAGAAGGTTTGTGTGGATAGATTTACTTCATATGCGATTTCATGAATCGTTATTCTCCAGTTTGCATGGACAGTTTGCCGAACTCGCTCTATGTTGTCATCTGTGGTTGCAGTCAAAGGCATCCACTACGAGAGTCATCTTCAAAGTTTATGCAACATTCACGAAAGCGTTTGTGCCATTCGTAAAATTAGCTTTTTTTCATAGCCTCAACTCTGTACGCATATCTAAATATTTTAAGTGTCTTAGAAGATGACTTTTGAGGTAAAACACAAAATTTTAGCATTTTTAGCTGTTATTTTAACCAATTTTCAAAAAGCGATAATGTAAACACTCAAACACAAAAAGAGCTCTCCTCAGGGGAACAATGGGCAATATTCACGCTACCCATATCTCTTCTCCAGGAATAGTACTTATTGATAGACAGCGAAATTCCCACCGGCAATAACACTGTATGTCTCTGGACATCGATTCTGGGAACTTTTTGACTGTTCCTCGTATATAAAATTGCTCCCATGAATCGAGTGGAAGTGACATGGAGCACTAGTATGTTCGTGTATTAATGTAACCATCACTTTGAAATTTGTCAAATTTCTTGGATGTGCATTTCCTTCCCTTACTACTGCTGTGCCATATTCCTGTCACTCTTTTGTCTATCTATTTCTTAAAAGTTAATTGTCATCACAATTTATTCAAACTGACAATCCTTGGCTTTGTACCTGTCTACAGTACAAGGCCTTAGACTGCTTGTCTGTTACACCGACTGTGACTCTGTTTGCGTTAATAGAGCGTAACATACTAAGTACATCATTCCACAACAAAGGGTTAACGGCTCTAATATCTTACTTTATATATTTTAACTATGCTTATAATCAACAGTTATTATAAAGGAAAAGTTTTTTTTTTTTATTTATAACACACCGATCGTCAAGATATGGGCGAATATGGATTTTGAATGAGTGTGATGAGCAAATGTAGTCATTGTTACAAACTAAGGCCGACTATTCCTTAGAAAGTGTCATTAATTAATAGCCCAATGACAAATGAACAGCCGGTGATTATCAGCTGCTCCTTCTCAAAATATATTGTCTCTGATTGGGATCGAACTGAGAACCTTTAGCACATGAAGCTGGGATTGAACCAACCGACTAAAACGCTACTGACCAAAATGTTTCTTATGACACTTAAAAGTTTATAATAATTTTGTTAAAAACTGGTACCTGAATAGTTATCTCCCATTAAATATCCAAGCAGGCTACACATAGGTCAATAGAACACTAAATTTCAAAATTTACTGTGTTATTTAAACAAAACTTAATTAGCCTAGAATTTTTTTCCCAATTATGTTTACTTGAATTGTGATGTCTAAAGTTGTTTCCATTGAGAAATCAATGGAATATCTAAATATGTTTCTTGTGAAATGGCTACTTCAAATAAAAGTCCTACATAATGAAGTAAAAATTATCAGTTATTAAAAGACTAAAATAGGTTATTTCTTAAACAAAGATTAAAAGATAACTAGGAATTCCAGGGGAAACTATACATGAGTGAATTTCTGAAGAAGCGAAGCTTCATAGTTTTTTTTTTAGGTAAAATTAATGATACTCCTGGTCTTGAAAAAAAAAAAAAAAAAAAACTAGATTACGTAATAATAATGATATTGATGAGTGCTTGTATGCTTGTTTTATAAACAAAAGTTTCGAATAAATAAATTAAATTATTTATTCAGTTATTATATTAACTACTTTGTATGTTTTTACAGTATTACGTTTTAAGTAGCAACACAAACCTACATTTCCAAAGGCTCTTCATTGTTAAAGTACTGCATTAGTCAAATACTGTACTGTTTGAACTACTGTGTCAATAATGTATGTATATTATTGTGTACTGTGGAATAAAATCATTTACGTAATTATTGGTTTTAATATTTTCATCCCCTTTGTGACCTTTACTAATTTACGTTTGCTAATATTGTGTAATACATAGAAAACACATGCCCTACTCTGGATGATAGTGAAGTAAAGCATGCACATTACGTTGTTTTGACTAAAGAGGACACTCATACTTCTCTGAACCTATTTACATTGTATCTGCGTGGTTACTTTTAACTGCAGGTTGCCCTATAACGTGGGTTAGATGTGTCTTTATAAGTGGTACCCACTGTGTTTATATAATTGAGCTTTATAAGATTACAAAAATTGGCAAAAGAGGTAAGTGATGTATACATAATGGGATGTCCAATGGTGTTTTCTATGTGGAGGAGAGAAAAACCTTACTATTTTATGCTAGTAAGGTGGTATCCATTTTATTCCCATCAATTAATTGTCCATGCAGGGGAAGAAGAACAGGAAAGCCAGTAACTTCCGGCATGCTGAACAACTGTAACTGATCTGTCTGTCACTAGTCAAGCTACAAGTACTTGTTACATCTACCTGAATCTAATGTAATTGGTGATAAAATGTCAATATTTATTCTAAATCTATAGTAAATATATCTTATGGCTTTTAGTGAAGAAAGACACAAACAGACTTGTCACCTAAAAAGACGACCCCACTTTTTATTGTGGGCTTGTTGGGCCAACAGTTAAGTTAAGGTTTCTTACGAATGATGGGAGCGACACAGGGGTAACAAACTCCATGTTCACTCCGCGAATCAAACCTAATTCAGCTCTATGGCCATTACCTTAAGTTCTCAGCAACAGCTGCTCCAGTAATACATTGCAACCGATACATTTAATACAAGGAATGCAAACCATTTAGCAGATAGTTGATCATTACCAATTATTTCCCCCAGTCACTGTAAACAATTATAAACAGTATGGCTATGTTGTAGTCGACCACTGCATACTTTATTGTCTTCCATTATCAAATTCTTCAGTTAGCTGGTTGACCAATATGCCAGAAATACACATAAAACCCCCATAGCAGAAGTTGATCAAAATTAAAATTGTACCTTTTATAATAAGTACACATTAAAATTATACACATAAAAAAGCAATAAATATATTATCAACATGTAATACATTTATTATGATAAAATCATATAAATTATGAATTTTAATTCAATCTACATGAAAAGGAACAATGTTGCTAATTGATACAATATTCTTATTAGACCTAGCAAAATAAAAAACATCTTTTGATGAACTAAATATTAAACGAGTTCAAAAAAATCACAAAATGGAATGGTAATGTCGAACTTATAAATACTCTCCTAACAGCTTTAAAGTAATGATGGTAACTATGTTTAACATTTCAGACTCAGAAAACAGAACATAACTCAGTACAAATTACAAACAACAACTCACTTCTCTTGGAAGCAACGATATGAAGTCTCTTTGGAATTGAGGCTCTATAAGTTGCATCATATGCCTCACTTGCGTTGGTTCACACAACTCAATAAGGCGATCGATTGCTAAAAGTCGTTCTGCATTAGACCAATCCTAAAAAATACAGCATTTAATATTAACTTAAAATAAACATGTAACTAATTAAAATTCATGTAGTTAATGATTATTTTTGTCAATAGGAAAAATCTCCTTAAAATTCAAGGCAGTCAAAACTGTTATGAAACCTAATGGGTTTTTTAATTAATTGTAAATTTGGGCTACCTTAATCATTCAAATGTCTTCTAACAACCAATTTCCCTTAGAACTAAATTATTAGGCTATTTATTATTAGTTGGGTTTTCAATGTTTGGGAAGCCGACACATCATTATGTTGGAAAGATGCCAAAGAACCAACTCTGCTATTAATGGATACTTTTTCACAATCCTGATATACACAAAAATAACTGATATAATATTGGTACTCAGGAACAATATATATGTAAATAAATCACACAAAGCATATTATGTTTGGACATTTCTCAGCACCGACTGACTAAAACTGCAAATTTTTCTGTCATTGACTATACAAACAAGAAGACTGCCCACTCGTGACAGTCCCATGAAGTTGGGTTTCCAGTTCAGTGAAATTATGTTGATAGGTTCTCACAGGCGGAACCAGTGGTCTCCCTCTTTTTATGTCTCTTCATCCCTCTCTCTGTCTCTATTCATGCTGAAGTAACTAATAGTACACCAAATAGTCATCTAAATAAATGAGTGAATGAGAAACTTCTTTATTGAGGTGAAGTTATCGCAACATTGCGCTTATATTTACCTCTGCCAGTAACAAATAGTCATCTGAGCACTTATTTGAAACGAATCATCATTAGATAACAGCACATGCGCACATTGACAGAAAATGCACGGGCTAGGACAGTCTATTTGTTTCTATAGGCAATGGTTCTGTGCTTAACATTGTACTTTTATTCTCAATGTGTTTAATGCAATATTTACTGACTGTACATTTCGATCTCGTTTGATCAATGACAATAAACTATTGCATTTATTACAAATTATAAGTTGACTACAACATATGTATAAATTGTATATTGTGAATAGTTCCTACTAATGTTATCCCTACATTGATGAGTATATTTTATCTAAAAAAAACACTGCAAAAATACATGGGATTGAATTTAAATTCAGAATTTTATAAAGAACCAATAAACATTCAGAAGTAATTATAAAAACCAATTGATAATTGAATTTGTCAGAAGTGGAAATATTTAAAGTTCTCATGTATCATTATCATGAGACTAGAACATTTCATTCAAGCCTCATTTAAGGAAAGAAGGATTTGGTGTCTTGGGCAAAAGAAACAAACATTTATTAAGTGTTAATCCAGGTTTCCATTTACCTTATTTTAGCTCTTTGATGGAAATACTAATATCCATTCTTAGTACAAGCATTGATTATATACACCTACAATAGATAAACCATCTAATAGGAATATTTGTGCCTGTAATTTTGTTAGTTAGTGAGGCCCGCAACTACAGCTGGTTTAAACTGCATTACATTTACATGGGACTACACTAGCGCTCCACAGTGGACCACAAAAACAGCTGATATTTTGAGACTCAAAATTTAACATTGGATGGGAAATCTATTTGTGTATAAAATCAATGGTACAAGTCTAACCCATAAAGAATATTTGTGCCCAGTTTCATGTTCCAAAGTCTCATAGTTTTTGAGAAACTGTGATCAGTCAATGGTATTTGGCTTTTATATTTATTTAAGAAAAGCTAAAATATTATGAGCAATAAAAAAAATCTAAAAAGACCTAATCTTTTTAATATTAACTCAGATTTGGTTAAATTTGAGAAAAGCCTTTCATACTTTAAAAAGTGATGTTTGAATGATTTGAAACCCTTAACATTACTCCATACAAGCTTTATTGTCAAAATAACACACACGTTTGACATACTGCTTTTTTTATGGTCAAGATATAAATAAAATGAGATTTACCAGTAATGATTCCTTTGTCATTACAGCTTTAGTAGTCAAAGCTGCTTGGACCTGAACTAAAGATAAAGACTGCTGAACAAGCCTTACCTTAAACTTATTGAGCCAATTAGTGATTTCTAAGGGTGGGTTGTCTTTTGAAGGTATCACGTTCCTTTGAATTCTACATTTTTCTGCAGGGGAATTTTCATTTGGTTTCTTTTTAATACTGAAAAAGAAAACAACTATTATAATTTGTTCCACTCTTGAATCGTACATAATAACTCTTTTCTGACTATACTTAAAAAACAATTTAACACCTCAGGATTAAGTTTTTTAAAAAGCATAATACTTACTATTTAATCCCTTTATTGTAAAATCTCTTTATACGAGGGCTATCCAGAAAGTAACAGACGTTTTAGAATTGTGCGGCAGTGGGCGGGGCTACAGCCGCCATCTTGGTGTCAAAACACTCTGGCGTTCAGTACGCATCGAGCTGTAGTCAGTTCAGTAGCGTTCAGTCGGCCTAGTCTTGTGACTGAAGATTTGATGTTGAAAATCAATGACAAAGTTCGTGAAAATCGCCATTTCACAATGACTGAACTCTCAGAACATTTTCCACAAATTTCACGAAGTTTACTTCATGAAATTGTTGTAGGGAAGCTTGGATAACACAAATTTTGTGCCAGGTGGATTCCAAAAATCCTTATGGAAGATCACAAGAAACAAAGACTTGATGCATCGTTAACTTTCCTTGATGAATACGACAAACATGGTAATGAACTTCTCGATCGTATCGTTACTGGTGATGAAACATGGGTGAAGCATGTCAATTGTGAAACAAAAATGCAGTCTATGGAATGGGGGCACACCCATTCTCCAAAAAACCCAAGAAAATGTCTCCAAACTCTGTCAGCGAGAAAGATTATGGCAACTGTTTTTTGGGATGCTAAGGGTGTGATTCTGGTTGATTTCCTTGAACGAGGATAAACAATCAACGCAGATAGGTATTGTGAAACATTGCAGAAGCTATGGCGAGCGATACAAAACAAACGTAGGGGAAAATTGAGCTCAAAGATTTTGTTTTTCTACGACAATGCACGTCCCCATACAGCCAATCGTACACGACAAGTCTTGGATGATTTTGATTGGGAAGTGTTTGATCATCCGCCTTATAGCCCAGATCTGGCACCAAGCGACTACCACCTCTTTCCAGTGATGAAGACCTGGCTTGCAACGCAGCGCTTTGATAGTGACGCTGAACTTCATGCTGGCGTTAATCAGTGGTTAAGATCTCAGGCGGCAGATTTCTACAAAGCTGCAATCGAAAAACTTGTGTCACGTTATGATAAATGTCTCAATTTGAACCGAGATTACGTTGAAAAATAGCCTAAAAGTTTAGCTTTTAAATGTATGTAATAAAATGTTCCTATTTCAGTTGGTTAATTTTTTATTTCAAAACTTCTGTTACTTTCTGGATAGCCCTCGTATTTCCAACCCTTCTATCTGGCTGGTTTTCTTCAATTTTCTAAATGAAGGGTATTAATGCACGAATTCCACATCAAGCATTGCATTTAGCTTAAAAAGTAGCATTCTTAAGTTATACTTATGTACGTTACTTCCTGTAAATTTTCATTGGAATTCCTCGATATTACTATTGGGTATGATGTTTTATCTCTACGTACGATTCTTGATTCTTAAGAATGCTTTAAGATTCCAGGTTACTTAAAAATTGGTATTTGAAAAATATCGTACAAGTAAATGAAAGTCAAACTAAATACGTACATTTCAGTCATATAAATTTTTATTTTCCTACTGACATATTGTTTATCATATAAATAATTTTATTCAAAATAAATTAACAAATTGTATAAAAAGTAAAATACTTCCAAATACCTCGGAGTTATATTGGACAAAGCTTTAAAAATAAGAAAAACTCAAAATCACTTTATTTGAATAATTACTTGCAAAAAAAATCAGACCGTACTTCCAAAATAGTATATGAACTAGCTTCT
>JAQJVL010003051.1:0-71267 GCA_035578905.1 Stictocephala bisonia | reverse complement strand
ATTTTAAAAAAAGGCAGATTAATGTTTGGAGTACCACAAGGTTCGGTGTTGGGGCCAATATTATTTCTGATATTTATTAATGATTTATGTAACGGTTGATTTAAAGGAAAAGACATGCTTTGCAGATGACACTGCCTTCTGTTATGTCGCTGATACATGGGATGAGCTGTTGTATACACTTGATGGAATAACGTTGGTTTTAAAGTAGAACACATTTTTAAAATTATTCCACAATTTTTTATTTAAATAGCGCTTTCGCCGGTTAAGGTATTGTGAAAAGGAGTGTGTAACTGTAATCTGTACAGATTCAGTTAAATATTTGGGGATACATCTAGATAGGGAGTTGAACTGGAAGTTATTTATCAGTAAATATTAAGTAAGAAGATAAATTCTGTATTGAGACTGTTATTCCTTTTGAGGCCTCTTGCTCCAGTTTCTGTGTTGAGATCAGTTTATTTTTCCCTTGTTTACTCTAGGCTTGTGTATGGTATTTTGTGTTGGGAGGTACATATTTGAGCAATCTTAGAACTATTATTTTGAAACAAAAACGAATTGTAAGAACTATATTAAACAAACATGTGCTAGAACCTTCATGGTCACGTTTTAAAGAATTAAAAATATTGCCACTTCGGTATATTTACGTGTATAAGGTTTTGAGAGTATTTTACGAGAACAGTGGAAACATATATGTCGATGAAAATCATTATAAAAATAAGTTAAGGTCAAAAAGTAATCTATTGGTCCCAAAACCAAATGTGACATATTTTATGAAAACTATTGAATATCTGGGGCCGAAGATTTTTAATACTTTACCAATGCATATAAGGAGGGCAAATAATATAAATAAATTTAAAAAAATGGTTTGTGTTTGGTTATTTAAATTAGAGAACATAGAACCACTTTTAAATTTTTAAATAACTTACAGAAATTAAGTAAAAGTAAGAATTAAAGATCATCTCTGAAAGGGTTAGTTGGGAGTTAAAATATATTTATGTACCAGCATGCGAGTGGGTGTATGTGTTTGTGCGTGTGTACTTGTATCCACAGAGGGGTGTGTGTGTATGTGTGAAAATATGTGTCAGCGTAAATATTATATCCATTTCATGTATTATTGTTTGTGAGAGTTGTTGTATACTTGTGTTAGTTGTACATAAGTGTAATTGTAAATATTCATTGTGTGTATGCGTGGTTGTTATGACGGCCTGTAGTAAATGAGATGTTATGAGTGTATGTGTGTGTATGGTTCAATGTAAATATATGTAGTAATTGTGTGCATGTATGGTTGTTTATGGAGGTCTGTCGTAAATGTGATGTGTGTGGTATATGTATGTGTGTGAGAGCATATGCGCATGTATGGTTTAAGCGTAAATTTATGTATTGTGTCTATGACGGTTGTTATAAAGTACTGATTATAAATATAAGTACAAGAGGATAGTTCATTGTATGCTAGTTATATTTACATAATGGAGTTTAAAAAATTTGTTATTTTATTTGGGAAGTGAGACTACTGTAAAATTTTAAATACATTTTGTTCATTTTCTTATATCGGTGATTTTGTATGTATTTATCAGTGCGCAAAATTTTTTCATTTAAATGTGTTTGCTATGTAAAATTTTACTTTAAGAGCCAACAAACTTTATTCATAAAAGAGAAGAATTATATGAGTAACAGACTGCCATAGAACCTCTTTTTATTAAAAGTAAATTTGTGCCTCTAATCAGGCATTGCCTGAGAGGACCTATTCATTTCTATTTATTTTATCTACATAATCAAGGATTTAAACTATTAAAGTAACAATAAAATACATTGTGTAGTTTCTCAAGGTCAGTATCACAGAAGTCATGTATGGTATTCTTTATTATAAAGAGGTGTTTCGAGTATGTGTTTTTTAATTTAATTGTAAAATATGTTATGTTATTTATTATTTGTTATATACTTCTGTAAATATTGTATCACTTTTGTATTGATGTGTATTATATGTATGCTGTGGATGGAGTAAATAAATTATTATTATTATTTATTATAATAATAATAAATAATTATAATAACTGTAACTTTAATTTGTTACATAACCTTAACAAAATTAATCAACTAAATAATGCAAAACATTACTAATTAATACAACATAAACTAATTGCAACATATCAGTAATCAACAACAAAAAACAAAACTTAACATATCAAACATAAAAAATAACTACAAAATCATAAATAACAAACGAATATCCATACAAAATAATATAAATCTTGAAAAACTCAATCATCCATCACTCATACATACTCCAGCAAACCATGGCCACTATACGCACCCGCCCGCTCCATCAACAGGTCCCGTAAAAATAGTCCCTTTAGCTTCACCCTGAAGCGAGGGCCCTCGCTTATACTTTTGATATTGTCAGGAAGCATATTCCATAATCGGAACCCGGTTACAGTAAAAGCTCTATTGTAATGGGCAGTGCGATGTATTGGGACTGATAGTAAAAAGGCTCCCTGACAAGTGTTTCTAATGCTTATTTCAGAAATTAACTTGAAACGCTTGGACAGATAGCTGAGAGTTCTGTCATTTAAAACTTTATGAAGAAGAGTAAATATTTGTTAATCTCAAAGTTGTTTCAACTTTAAAACAGATAATTGGCAAAAAAAATGGTGTAACATGATCCTCACGACGAAGGTTGAAAATAACTTTGATGCAATAATTTTGTGCCAATTGAAGTTTGTCCGAGAGCTTAACAGTCATATCATTGATAACGGTGTCACAGTAGTTAAAGTGCGGCATAATAAGAGTCTTAACATCACTTTTACATTGAATGGGAAACAGGAAGCATACCGCTTCAAACTGTGGATACCACCAAACACTCTGCCACATGTCACAGTAACTTGGTCAGTCCAACTTAATGTTTTGTTCATAGTAAGACCAAGATTCTTAACTTTGTTACAATAGTCTAGTGTCAAGTTGTTAACACTTAATGTTTCAAAAGTGTCATTGTCAACAGAAGTTAATAGTCTAGGATGTTTAACTAAAATTGTTTGAGTCTTATCTTCGTTAAGTTTGAGTCTATGTCGTTTTGCCCAAGAAGTGATTGCAACAATATCTCTGTTCATGTTTGATACAGTCATGTCAGATTCTGTGATAGAGAAATGATGGTATACCTGTAAGTCGTTAGCGTATAAGTGATAGTTAGAGTGTTGTATAATGCTAAAATTTGTATATTAGCTAGAAAACAGTGCTTCAGGTTCACCCATTTCGCCAATAGGTGAACCTGAAGAAGGTTAGCTCCTATCAGGTCCTATCTGTCTAGCTTTGATCAGGAAACAAAGTACTGCGCATTAAAACAATTGTTCCCACATTAGTTTAAAGTATTTGATTTTAAAAAAAATTGTAATTACATTTATAGGTTATGTAGGTTTTAATATTACTGTGTTTGCGTATTTTTAAAATAAATTTTATTTTTGGTTAAAACTTTCATATTTAATAAATGAAAAAAAAATAAGTAAAATAAAACAAGTCTAATTACTAATGACTGGCAAGCTACGAAGTTGCCCAAAAGCCATACAAAATTATGCAACTTTTATTTTTAAAAGTAAATGATTATTTTGTTTTTTTTAATTCTTATATTACCTTTTTAGGGTAATTATACGATACAGCACATAATGCATTTTCAATATTTTTTCTCAAAACACTTATATAATGGGCTAATTTTGAAAGTACTTGTACTAATTTTTGTGGGAAAGTCGGTAAAACTATGAAAATGAAGAAAAACAGAACTGTTATTTTTGTTCCTAAAGCCATCATTGTCGGTGTAAATATAATGTTGTGGGTTCTCAAATTAAGGGGAATTGCACCCTGATCACAAATATGGCAAGAGTTTTGCAATCGGAAAATTATGAAGCATTTTAGAACCAGATTTGCAGGTTCAATAAGATTATTGGGTTTGGTAAGATTGTGTTATATATAGTTATGTTAGTACTGTATCATTTAATAATATATATTTTCAACTAATATTTTTCTGTATCTAATAACATGAAAAGTCTAATATGGACCATGCCTATCGACATGCAAAGAGCATTTTTCCATTATTGAACATTTTCGCACCCTAAAAAAGGTAAACATAATAAATGAAAAGGTTTTGTTAATATAATGTGCTATTCTTAGCAAATATAATTTTTTATAAGTTTTATTTCCTAAAGTTTTTTTTATGCCAAGTGGTTACTCTGTATACGGTTGGTAGAACATCAATTAATGTCTGCACTCGTCAACTGGTTGATTTTTGTAATTTTTAAGACAATTTTTATCAAACTATTTGACTATTAATACAAAAATATGAAATACACAAATTCCATTAACATAAATTTTTACCGCACAAGAAATTGTTAATTAATGTATTAAACTAACAGTACATTAATATAGTTTGTTAATTAATTAATCAATATTTCAAAATTATTCATAATTATTTATCCAGTGGCCTAAGGTAAAGAAAGAACATGTAAAACAATTAAGGTTCAGTCTATAAATTAGCTTTATACACAAGTCAATTCCTTTCAATAAAATAATTTTCAGAATGGCAAATGAGCACACCGAACTAACAACTGTTCTTAACTACAGCACACCAAATGTATCTAGATTGAGTAGATTAAACCTTATAAATTGTTATTACTTTTGTAGTTTTCTGTTTAAATTCAATGTAAAAAACAGAATGAAAAAAAAAACAAGGAATAGCATTAGGTTATTCTATAGAAAATATGAAATAAAAATAACAGTATACGTACTTGCAAAATTGTATTAAAATTGTTTTGGAGTTTCTTAAATTACTATCGATTTCTTTTAAGCTGTTTTATAGAGAATTCCCTAATTATCAATGCTTATATCGTATTTATTTTCCTTCAATTCATATTACTTCGGTGCACTATACTCTTTCAAGTAACGCATGTGGAAACAGAAACAGTTTAAATGATACAGAATATTTTTTTGTTGAAGGTGGACTGTATGGAGAATATTTGTGCAGAACCAGACAAGTGTAGGGACATAAGAGACACTGTGTCATCAAAGGAGACCCAGGTAGAAGAGAAAATCTACAGCCATACCCAATGCTCATATAGAAAAAAACATAGAAATGATTTAATACTGCATGAAAAAGCAAGACACCTCTTTAGTTGTAGCCAGTGCACTTTTAGAGTTAGATTCAAGAGCAGATTGATATCACACATGAGGACTCACTCAGGAGAGAAAGCTTTTGGCTATAGGCAGTGTCCCTATAGAACTAACCAAAAGGGGGCTTTAAAAACACATATGAAGACTCATACAGGAGAGAAACCCTTTGGGTGTAGTCAGTGCCCTTATAGAACTAAACAAAAATCTAGTCTAATGTTACACATGAAGACTCACACAGGAGAAGAATCCTTGAGTTGTAGTCAATGTTCATATACAACTGTAAATAAGAGTCATTTAACTACACATATGAGGACTCATACAGGTGAGAAACCTTTTGGGTGTAGCCAGTGCCCCTATAGAACTAACGAAAAGCGGAATTTAAAAACACATATGATGACTCATACAGGAGAGAAACCTTTTGGGTGTAGCCAGTGCCCCTATGGAGCTAACAACAAGGGGAATTTAAAAACACATATGAGGACTCATACAGGAGAGAAATCCTTTGGGTGTAGTCAGTGTCCTTATAGATCTAAACAAAAATATAGTCTAATGTTACACATGAAGACTCACTCAGGAGAAGAATCCTTGAGTTGTAGTCAATGTTCATATACAACTGTAAATAAGAGTAATTTAACCAAACATATGATGACTCATACAGGTGAGAAACTTTTTGAGTGTAGCCAGTGCCCTTATAGAACTAAACAAAAATCTAGACTAATGTTACACATGAAGACTCACTCTGGAGAAGATTTGTTTAGTTGTAGTCGATGTTCATATACAAATGTAAATAAGAGTAATTTAACAACACATATGATGACTCATACAAGAGAGAAATCTTTTGGTTGTAGCCAGTGCCCTTATAGAACTAAACAAAAATATAGCCTAATGTTACACATGAAGACTCACTCAGGAGAAGATTTGTTTAGTTGTAGTCAATGTTCATATACAACTGTAAGAAAGAGTCTTTTAACAAGACATATGATGACTCATACAGGTGAGAAACATTTTGGTTGTTGCCAGTGCCCTTATAGAACTAAACTCAATTATAGTCTAATGTTACACATGAAGACTCACTCAGGAGAAGAATCCTTGAGTTGTAGTCAATGTTCATATACAACTGTAAATAAGAGTCGTTTAACCACACATATGAGGACTCATACAGGTGAGAAACCTTTTGGGTGTAGCCAGTGCCCCTATAGAACTAAACAAAAGGGGAATTTAAAAACACATATGAGGACTCATACAGGAGAGAAACCATTTGGGTGTAGCCAGTGCCCTTATAGAACTAAACACAAATATAGTCTAATGTTACACATGAAGACTCACTCAGGAGAAGAATCCTTGAGTTGTAGTCAATGTTCATATACAACTGTAAATAAGAGTAATTTAACCACACATATGATGACTCATACAGGAGAGAAACCTTTTGAGTGTAGCCAGTGCCCTTATAGAACTAAACAAAAATATAGCCTAATGTTACACATGAAGACTCACTCAGGAGAAGATTTGTTTAGTTGTAGTCAATGTTCATATACAACTGTAAGAAAGAGTAATTTAACAAAACATATGAGGACTCATACAGGAGAGAAACCTTTTGGTTGTAGTCAATGCCCTTATAGAACTAAACAAAAATATAGTCTAATGTTACACATGAAGACTCACTAAAGAGAAGATTTGTTTAGTTGTAGTCAATGTTCATATACAACTGTAAATAAGAGTAATTTAACCACACATATGATGACTCATACAGGAGAGAAACCTTTTGGTTGTAGCCAGTGCCCTTATAGGACTAAACAAAAATATAGTCTAATGTTACACATAAAGACTCACTCTGGAGAAGATTTGTTTAGTTGTAGTCGATGTTCATATACAACTGTAAATAAGAGTAATTTTACAACACATATGATGACTCATACAAGAGAGAAACCTTTTGGTTGTAGCCAGTGCCCTTATAGAACTAAACACAAATATAGTATATTGTTACACATGAAGACTCACTCAGGAGAAGATTCCATAGTTGTAGGCAATGTTCATATACAACTGTAAATAAGAGTCATTTAACAAGACATAAGATGACTCATACAGGTGAGAAACCTTTTGGTTGTAGCCAGTGCCCTTATAGAACTAAACACAAATATAGTCTAATGTTACACATGAAGACTCACTCAAGAGAAGAATCCTTGAGTTGAAGTCAATGTTCATATACAACTGTAAATAAGAGTCATTTAACCACACATATGAGGACTCATACAGGTGAGAAACCTTTTGGATGTAGCCAGTGCCCCTATAGAACTAACGAAAAGCGGAATTTAAAAACACATATGAGGACTCATACAGGAGAGAAACCATTTGGGTGTAGTCAGTGCCCTTATAGAACTAAACAAAAACCTAGTCTAATGTTACACATGAAGACTCACTCAGGAGAAGAATCCTTGAGTTGTAGTCAATGTTCATATACAACTGTAAATAAGAGTAATTTAACCACACATATGATGACTCATACAAGAGAGAAACCTTTTGGTTGTAGCCAGTGCCCTTATAGAACTAAACACAAATATAGTCTATTGTTACACATGAAGACTCACTCAGGAGAAGATTCCTTTAGTTGTAGGCAATGTTCATATACAACTGTAAATAAGAGTCATTTAACAAGACATATGATGACTCATACAGGTGAGAAACCTTTTGTTTGTAGCCAGTGCCCTTATAGAACTAAACAAAAATATAGCCTAATGTTACACATGAAGACTCACTCAGGAGAAGATTTGTTTAGTTGTAGTCAATGTTCATATATAACTGTAAGAAAGAGTGATTTAACCAAACATATGAGGACTCATACAGGAGAGAAACCTTATGGTTGTAGCCAGTGCCCTTATAGAACTAAACACAAATATGGTCTATTGTTACACATGAAGACTCACTCAGGAGAAGATTCCTTTAGTTGTAGGCAATGTTCATATACAACTGTAAATAAGAGTCATTTAACAAGACATATGATGACTCATACAGGTGAGAAACCTTTTGTTTGTAGCCAGTGCCCTTATAGAACTAAACAAAAATATAGCCTAATGTTACACATGAAGACTCACTCAGGAGAAGATTTGTTTAGTTGTAGTCAATGTTCATATATAACTGTAAGAAAGAGTGATTTAACCAAACATATGAGGACTCATACAGGAGAGAAACCTTTTGGTTGTAGTCAATGCCCTTATAGAACTAAACACAAATATAGTCTAATGTTACACATGAAGACTCACTCAAGAGAAGATTTGTTTAGTTGTAGTCAATGTTCATATACAACTGTAAATAAGAGTAATTTTACCACACATATGATGACTCATACAAGAGAGAAACCTTTTAGTTGTAGCCAGTGCCCTTATAGAACTAAACACAAATATAGTCTATTGTTACACATGAAGACTCACTCAGGAGAAGATTCCTTTAGTTGTAGGCAATGTTCATATACAACTGTAAATAAGAGTCATTTAACAAGACGTATGATGACTCATACAGGTGAGAAACCTTTTGGTTGTAGCCAGTGCCCTTATAGAACTAAACACAAATATAGTCTAATTTTATACATGAAGACTCGCTCAGGAGAAGAATCCTTGAGTTGAAGTCAATGTTCATATACAACTGTAAATAAGAGTCATTTAACCACACATATGAGGACTCATACAGGTGAGAAACCTTTTGGGTGTAGCCAGTGCCCCTATAGAACTAACGAAAAGCGGAATTAAAAAACACATATGAGGACTCATACAAGAGAGAAACCTTTTGGGTGTAGCCAGTGCCCCTATAGAACTAACGAAAAGCGGAATTTAAAAACACATATGAGGACTCATACAGGAGAGAAACCTTTTGGGTGTAGTCAGTGTTCATATACAACTGTAAATAAGATTAATTTAACAAGTCATATGAGGACTCATACAGGAGAGAAACCTTTTGGGTGTAGCCAGTGCCCCTATAGAACTAACGAAAAGGTTAATTTAAAAACACATATGAGGACTCATGCAGGAGAGAAACCTTATGGTTGTAGCCAGTGCCCTTATAGAACTAAACAAAAATCTAGTGTAATGTTACACATGAAGACTCACTCTGGAGAAGATTTGTTTAGCTGTAGTCAGTGTTCATATACAACTGTAAATAAGAGTAATTTAACAACACATATTATGACTCATACAAGAGGGAAACCTTTTGGGTGTAGCCAGTGCCCCTATAGAACTAACGAAAAGGGGAATTTAAAAACACATATGATGACTCATACAGGAGAAAAACCTTTTGTTTGTAGCCAGTACCCTTATAGAACTAAACAAAAATATAGCCTAATATTACACATGAAGACTCACTCAGGAGAAGATTTGTTTAGTTGTAGTCAATGTTCATATATAACTGTAAGAAAGAGTGATTTAACCAAATATATGAGGACTCATACAGGAGAGAAACCTTTTGGTTGTAGCCAGTGCCCTTATAGAACTAAACACAAATATAGTCTAATTTTACACATGAAGACTTGCTCAGGAGAAGAATCCTTGAGTTGAAGTCAATGTTCTTATACAACTGTAAATAAGAGTCATTTAACCACACATATGATGACTCATACAGGTGAGAAACCTTTTGGGTGTAGCCAGTGCCCCTATAGAACTAACGAAAAGGGGAATTTAAAAACACATATGAGGACTCATACAGGAGAGAAACCTTTTGGGTGTAGTCAGTGTTCATATACAACTGTAAATAAGAGTAATTTAACAAGTCATATGAGGACTCATACAGGTGAGAAACATTTTGGGTGTACCCAATGCCCCTATACAACTAACGAAAAGGGGACTTTAAAAAAACATATGAGGACTCATACAGGATAGAAACCTTTTGGGTGTAGCCCTTATAGAACTAACCAAAAGTGGACTTTAAAAACACATCTGATGACTCATACAGGATAGAAACGTTTTGGGTGTAGCCAGTGGCCTTATGGAAGCAAATGGAAAGGGGCTTTAAAAAACATCTGATGACTCATACAGGAGATAAACCTTTTAGTTGTAGTCAATGCTCATATACAACTGTAAATAAGAGTAATTTAACAAGACATATGATGACTCATACAGGAGAGAAAACTTTTGGTTGTAGCCAGTTCCCTTATAGAACTAACCAAAAGAGGGCTTTAAAAACAAATATGAGGACTCATACAGGACAGAAACCTTTTGGGTGTAGCCAGTGCCCTTGTAGAACCAACTAAAAAGGGATGTTAAAAACTCATGCAATGACCCATATGAAAAAGAAACCTTATAATTCTTAAACCTTATATAGCTACATTAAGTCATAATTTTTCTGAATGTTACGTATAAGGACTCCCTCAGGAGAGAAATCCTTTTGGTATAGGCAGTGCCCTTTTAGAACTAAATACAAAAATCATCTAATATTATACATGAAGGCTCATTTAGGAGACGATTCCTTCTGTTGTAGTCAATGTTCTTAAAAAACTGTAAATAAGATTTATTTAAAAACATATATGAGGACTCATACATGAGAGAAATCTTGTTCTTGAAGCCAGTGCCCTTATAGAACTACGATAAGGGGACTTTTAAAAACACATATGATGACTCATACAGGAGGGAAACCCTTTGGGTGTAGCCAGTGCTCTTATAGAAGTAAAAGGAAAGGGGATTTAAAAAGACATTTGATGACCCATAGAAAAGAGAAATCTTTCGGTTATAGTCAGTGCCCTTATAAAACTAAATACAAGAATAGTCTAATGTTACATATGAAGACTCACTCAGGTTTTATCTTATCACACTATTAATGAATAGTGTGAACAGATAAGGCTCGATTATAGAACTTTGGGAGCCCCCAGAGAGAGAGAAAAATTCAGAAGAGAGTGAGCCAGCAAACTTAACGAAGAGTCTTCGTCCATAAAGATAACTTGACATCCAACCAGTCGATGTACTGTCAAATCCAAGTGCAGAAATATTTTTAAGTACTAATGCATGGTCCACGGTGTTGAAAGCCTTGGAAAAGTCTAAGTATATGGTATCCAACTGTCTGCCCAGAGATTTTTTGTTATTATCAAGTTTTTTAAGATAGGGAAAAACCATCTGGGAAACGGACAGTAACAGATTCTTTTGACAGGTGAATTTGTCTTCACAATGTTGGGGATTGTAGAAATAAAGTTGTCCGTTCCCAAATTGGGGTCAGGATTAGATTATGTTTGAAGTCAGCAGTTAACAATGAACGATGGAAATTTAAAAGGTTGCACCTTTTCAAGTATATATCTTCCGGAGTCGTGAGACAGATAAAAATGTTGGTAGTAAATTGGAAAGGATAATGATGGGTGGTGCTTCTTTTCTATGGCCAGAAGATAATCACTCTCCCGTGACACAAAAATGTCTTTGGCGTTACTCAGAAGAAGGTCCAACATGATATTCCTGCTATTGTAGACTTGATTGATTTGGTAAAGTTGAAATAAATCCATGAGAGACCATATCACTCTTGACGCTGGGGTATGGGCACCAGTGGATAACCCGTTGCAGTGGATAAACATTCCAGGAAGGTTGAAGTCAGTTACTACAACTACATCATCAAATCTGCGTCCCGTTGACATTACCGCCTCTATTGACTTCAGAAGACCATTGTATATATAGATTGTAAGTTTAGTGTTAGAGAAATAGACCTTAGAATGAAAACTACAGATTGCCTGGTATTAGAAGTAAAAAAAATAGATACATATTTCACCCTCATAGCTTTGTATAGAATGCATAGATTTACAATTAAACAATTTTTAGTTGATCTGGAAGACTTGCTTATTGATATAAAACACTACTGTTTTTTAATTGGAGACATTAATCTGAATTTAAATTGCAATTCAATAGAGCGTGAAAATTATGTAAGCTTAATGAGTAACTTCAGTTTTGTCCCGCTAATTAAACAAACCACCAGAGTGGGTAATAATTCAAAATCCTGCTTAGATCACGTTTTTGTAAGACACAAAAATATAAATGCCGTTTCAGCAGCGATATTTGATGTGGGACTGTCCGATCACTACGTAATAGGCGTAAAATTACAGATAGAAAAAGAGATTGTTGAAGAACAGCCAAATTTGAAAGAGCATGTAACAACTGATTTCGACAAGGTTTTGTTGGAGCTTGAAAAATGCAACTGGGACCAGATATTGAATAATAAAGATATTAACGTATGTATAGATAGGTTTTATGATAATGTAAATAAATGCTTAGAACATAATTCTTTGAAACGTGTTATTGACAAGAAATTTGTAAAAGCAAAGGAAAAAAGCCCATGGATCACGAACAATATTTTAAGAAAGTTAGATTTGAGAAATAAACTGTATAAGGGTGTGAAAAAGAGGCCATATGATTTAAAATTTAAAAATTATTACAATACCTTTAATACAGCGCTGACTAAGGAAATAGATTCAATTAAAAACGATTATTATCGAGACAAATTCAGACAATGTAATGGAAATACAAGGGAACAATGGAAACTAATTCATAAATTAACTGGTGATAAGGAAAGAAAGCCGCTGAGTAGAATAGTTCTCGACAACGGAAGGGTGGTGGATGATAAGCAGGAAATGTGTGACGAGGTAAACAATTATTTTGTTAACATTGAGCCGATAACGCCAACTGATAGCTCTGTAGTAGATACAAGCTTTCCTGGGCAATGTGGTTCATTCTTTATATCCCCAATAACTAGAGATGAAATAGAAAAAACTATAAATAGTTTAAAAAATAAAAAGTCATGTGGTATTGACAATTTATCAGTATATATTATTAAAAAAATCTCTACTAAAGTATCGCATGTTTTGGAGTACATATTTAATTTAAGTTTTGAAACAGGTGTATTTCCTGAAAAATTTAAAAATAGCATAATTATTGCCATACCAAAAAAACGGAATTCAGAGCAAGTAGACAATTTAAGACCTATAAGCCTTTTGCCAGTGTTGTCTAAGGTATTAGAAAAATTAATGAAAAGTAGATTGATTGATTTCCTTAACAGTAATTCCTTTTTTTGCAATAGACAATTTGGCTTTACAAAGGGAAAATCTACTGAGACTGCACTTTTAGGATTTATAGACATAATATATGAGGCATTAAACAGCAATAAAAAAACATCGGCGTTGTTTATAGACTTTAGAAAAGCATTTGACATGGTCAACCATGATATACTTTTGAAGAAATTAGAAATGGCTGGAATAAGAGGTATTCCGCTTAACTGGTTCAGATCATATTTGATGGGAAGAAAACAGACAGTAAACATTGGCAAATTATATAGTGAGCCAAAAACTGTAAAAAAGGGCGTACCACAGGGATCGGTACTATCTGCTAATTTGTTTTTAATATTTATAAATGGCCTGTTAACACAGAAATTTTATGGTAAAGTGACAGCTTTTGCAGACGATGTTGCTCTTACATACGCAAACTACGACAAAGAGATAGTATATAATCAAATGATGCAAGACCTTGATCTACTAAATTCTTGGTGCAATTCAAATTGTATGTCAGTGAATGTATCTAAGACAAAGTACATTAATTTTGGTTATGATAGTTTTGAGTTTGCTTATGATATCAAATTTCACGATAAAATGTGTCAAAATAGAAATACTTGTAACTGCCAAGAAGTGCAAAAAGTAGAGGATTTCACTTATTTAGGAATAAGAGTGGACCAAAGGCTGTCATGGAAACAACATATCACTCAACTAAATAACAAGTGCAGGTCAAGCATTAGAAATTTTTATTTTCTAAGACATGTATGCGATGTGGATTTATTGAGATCACTTTATTATGCACTAATACACTCAAAATTACAATATGGAATTTCTTGCTGGGGAGGTACATTCAAGACACACATAGAAAAATTAAAAATAACTCAGAATCACCTAGTTCGTGTATTGCTGTTTAAACGGAAACGCGAAACAACATTTCCACTTTATCAATCTTTAAAAATTCTTCCAATGCGGCACTTGTACATATTTAAAGTATTAAGATTGTTTTATATCAAAAGTGGGCAAAACAGAAATGAAAATGTGCAAAATCCAGGCTATTTGACTCGAAATATTTCAAGGGGAAATGTTAGAAGGCCTAAAGTAAATAAAGATGTGTTTAAAAATTCCTATCTTTTTTTAGCACCGAAATTATACAATTTTTTACCCATAGAATTGAAGCAAATTATGAGTATAATGAAATTTTCAAAAGAATTAAAAAAGTGGTTACTTGATCAAAAATATGTACAAAACATGTTTGATGTTATAGTTTAAATTCAACAATCTTTAGAAAAAATAGTAAAAAGTAATATTAAGAGTTGCATTATATATTGTAGTATGTTCCTTTTGTTCATTATTAGTGTAAACTTGTAAATATAGAATTTTAGGTTATGATTAGGAATAAAATAAATATATTAATAGTAACAGTATTTTGTTAAGTTGTTTTTTAAGGGTAATATTGCGTTTCGTCTGTATTAGAATAAGGATTGCCAAATGCCACAGGAGCCACGTTATCAGTAGAAGCAACATAATGACTGATAATTAGTGACAGGCATAGTGGACACCAGCCATCATTACTGGAAGAGATGGCGGTATTTATTTCCATAGAAACTGTATGATTGATTTGTAAAACTGAGGAAATATATTCATTTATTCATTTATTCATTGTATTTGGAGGGGGGTTGCTGAGGAGGAATATAACATATTACAAGGAGCCATTTGATGTATTTGCAGGGCTTTACCTCAATAAGGAGGTGCTCAACCTCACTTGTTCCAGCGCAAAGCTTTGCTGAGACAATATCCATGATAGCCACCCTTACTAGACTTTGAACTACTAAGTGATGACCTATTACATCTAAACATAGTGAAATTCCTAAGCAATACCTCAGCATCACTGAGATCAGCTGACAGATTTATATCTACCAATATGATAATGTCGAAGTTCGATGTAGTAATAGAAGATTTGAGTTCATTTAGCTTGCTTTGCATTCCATTTGCATTTTGTAAAAGAAAAAAATATGTCCGTTGGATGAAATTAGTTTTTTGTTTCTCTGACTAATACTGGTAACCTGTACTGATATTTAATTGTTAAATACTTCTCGCCATTTCTTTGCCTTGTAGCTAGAGAGTTCTGAAGTTCCTGAAAGTAAGATCGCTCCTTTTAAGTACCATCACAGGATATTTCAATATTACTTTCAGGAAAGAGATTGCCAAGTGTGAGGAAGGAGATCAAATTTGTGAAAGAAGCTGATGGCATTTCTTGTGTCTCTGAAAGATACCTTCATGGGGTGAGGTTTTCCAGTCAACCCCTTACCGATTCTCACTATTTTTGTGGTATCAAGGTGACTCAATTTGAGGGCTAGGAGAACATCATCAATTGTCTTCTTGTCATTATAGTGGAAGATTTAAGAGCAGTCTAATAAAACACACGAGGAATCATATATAAGATCCATGCAGTTATATTAAATATAACTAATTTAATATAATTAATATAATTAAATATAACACTAAATTTTAGTGGCCTCAAAACAAGGCAAGGTAATTTTGAATGACAGTAAGAAGGTACTGCAAAGTTATACACTGGCTATTTAATATTTGAAATGGTCTGTAATTTAAAATCAAAGTTTGTTAATGTTCTTTCAAATTGTTTAACCATGTGAAATAGGTCTTGGAAGGAGAAAAGCTAGGAAAGACTTAAACTACTATAAGTACAATATGTATAAACTAATGTTGAGTCAATAATGTGAGTTTTGATGTAAATTAAACAAATGAATAATAACTTTACTGTTTTCATTTATTTGTTATAAAACGTGAATGTCATACAACACAAATTTATCGGGATACAATTACAAATTTGCGGTCGTCAATTTCAGGAAACCATGTTTACCACACTTCGAATCTTGACATTCGCAAAGAAATTAAACATTATTTTGTACTCATCTATACTCTTAAATTATTTTGTATATTTATAATCAATTGTAAAAAGCAGTAATTTTTTAAAATTTTAAATAGTTTATTTGGACATTACATTTGATTTTGTAAAAAAGTAACACAAACTGGCGCATAGTCAATAATATTGTTACAAATACACAAATAAAGTTAAATAACACACAACTAGAGTTACATACAGTATTGATAAAATAGTCAACATATTCCTTAATAAAATCAAATCAATCCTTTATTGTCTTTCAAGCAACATAACATGCAATCGACTTAGTCAAAAGAAAGCCTTAAAATAAGTTGTCCATACAAAGATAAATGTAATGGCCAGCTACATGCAATAAATAATATAAATAATAGGCTTTGGTTGGATAATTGTGAAGTGATATCACAAAACAAGAAACTGTTTAAATAATTAATAACAAGAAACAACTAGTAAATAAGAAAAAAAGAATATATAGCAAGAAACAACTAGTAAATAAGCAATGTATAACAAGAAACAACTAGTAAATAAATAACAGAACAGAAAAAATGGTAAATAACAAGAAACAGTTAAATAATAAATAACAAGCAAAATACACACGCAATAAAGAAACAAATATGGTGGTGAGAGGACCTGAGGACCATACAAGTATAAATAAATAAGTTAAAAGTTTAAATCAAATACTAAAATTACTAACTTACAACTAAAGAAGATAAAATAACAAAACGCAGTTCTAAGAGATTACATGTTAATACTACAGTTAGGCAGGCTAATAAATTGATTAATGTCGTAAAAGGGGTGTGCAATTAATCATTTATGAATTCTGCTTTTGTAGATCTTACAAGGCAATAGCTTTACTGCGTTACAAACTTATTGTAGAGTTTCAAACTTAATATAAAAAAGATGACAAGTGCACTTCTTTTCAGTTCTTACATATGGAATGTCCAAGTTGGTTTTAAACCTAGTCGAGAGACCATGTACATGACTTCTCTGCCTCAAAGATTCTGTATTTTGATGAATATAAATAAGTAATTGAAATATATAAAGGTTTATAACTGTTAGTATATTAAGTTTGATAAACAGAGGCCTACAATGTTCTCTGGATTCAGAGCCAGTTAAGATCATAACAACTTTTTTTGAATGATTACAAACATTAGCAGTTTCCCCAAAATATTAATCCATAGTTTAAAATAGACTGGAACAAGCCACAATAGGCAGAATGGACATAGTGAGGTGGGACACAGTTCATTAGATGCCTCAAGAGATAAGTTACTCTTGAGAGTCTGGTGCTGAGCAAGTCAATATGTGGGAACCTCGAGAGCTTCTGATCAGTGACCATTCCAAGAAACTTAACAAGAGAATTGGATATTGTATCATTAATTACTGACCTTGGGCTAAATATTAATGACCTGCTTATAACATTATCATACCAGTGTAATCCTAATATCATTAAGATGGAGGCTATGAAAATTAATTATAAAATAAAAATAAGAATGTTTAGTGGCATTCTAGTAATAAAAATAGTTTATAACATTATTATCATATAACATTTGTTTTACACTCTAGTAAGCTTTTTTTAATAGAATTTGTTTAATTAAATTATCAAACTGAGTATAATTAAGCTGTTTAGTCATTTCATCAACCTTATGTTTAGTTATTTTATCAACCTTATTATACACTTTTTATTCACATGTAAAGGGGGATTTTATTAGGTTGTGAACTGGATAGCTCAGAATTTCTTTCATTCTCGTGTAGTAATTATGGTCAAATTGATTGTTAGAATCAAAACAATCCTATAAGTGAATAAATATGCAATTTATTATTTATTTTTTTTTTTTTTTCAAATTGATTGTACTGTATTTAGAGAGAAATTATCACTAGTTGATGTAGTGATGGAATGGCACTCTTTGATCTGGGAATGAGGATATTAACCCTTGAACTGGCAGTTACTTTTTCCCAGAATGGCAGGCCATTTTTGCCTAATGTGCAGATGCTTGTTGTATAATTCATAGAAAATAGTTAGTTACCATAAGCCTACTTATATTAGGTATCAATATTATTATTATATTATAATTAATATGTAGACTGTCATATAAATTATAAATAATAACGACAACAAAAATCGTTGTTTTTTTCATTGTATGTAAATTTGCTGTGATAAATCATGAAATTAAAATCAATTTAGGGATAGTAAAATAAAAAATGTGAAATAGCCAAAATATTCTTAATTTCATAAAGTTTCAGGAAATGCACACATGATAAGTAATTTAGGCAAAAATAAATTTACTAGACATTTGTAACTATAAACAATACATCAGCTGAACATTTGTTCCCATGGGAACAATGATATTAAAAAAAGTCCTATAGAATTGAGTATAAACACTACAGAGTTCATTTTTATACTCAAATTTGGCTAAAAATAATATATAAAAATAAATACATAAATAATAATAACCTATCAAGTTATGACATATAGATGAGCTATTTTGGCCTTATATATTACACTGATATTTCACTTTATATTATTATAGTATATTTATCTAAATACACACTGATCACCATATAAACAGTATAAAATAAATAATTACATATTAAATACATTTCCATGGTCAAATATTTATCTAAAATAAGTGATATGCCAGTGGCATACTTCTCCTGTCCAAAATCATTATGTCATGTCAAATAATCGATGATCTATTTATATTATTGAATCCGGCAACTAATTTAGATTTCATAGATACCAAAAACTTTGTCGTAGCTTAATACATGTGTACTATAACAACAAATAACTGAGGGCATGTTTTGGATGTGCTAAAGTGCACTCTGCCAGTTTATTAGGCACAATCACAGTGCGCTTTAGCTTATTTTATGTTAGCGTATTATAACAAAGCAGTAATCGTAGCACGCCCTTACCTTATGGATGTTTGGTCCGTCTGCCATGTGACAGATAACGAGAAGTTTTGTACTCTAACTAGGAGTTCAAAATCATTTTCAAAAAGAGATATTTCTAATTTTTTTTCAGGAGACTTTCCTGTGAAAATTTAGCTGATACAGTTTCATTGCTATGAGATAGTTTACATGACTCTTGTTTTATTTTGAACTGCTGTAGGATGAACACTTATAAACAGATTGGCAGATAATAAACTAATTTCAATCACCGGTGCTAAATCTGTCAGCAATAAATTAAGACACTGTGTTGCTGGTTTAATTTTTTCATAAATATTATTACACGGGTGTTCATAAAGGCCCTCACCTGCTTAATAATTTCTTAGCAATTACAGATATATCAATGAAACTTGGTAGATAATTACTGCACCTATAAATCTACCTTTTGAAGTAACTACAATTTATTTGTCATTATAGGGGGTTGGCCCACAAGGATTCAGAAAAAGTCTTAAATTAGAGCATATGTCTAGTAGTACACCAAATTAAAGGTCTTTAGAAGAACATAAACCCACATATCTGATCTGAAAAGAGCTACTCTTTAAAAAATGACGCTGGTTTAAAGTTTTAAAAAGTTACAATGTAGGTCCTGTTCTAGACGGATTAATAATCTTTTTTGGCTTAATTTGGGAAAGTTTAACTTTGTAAATGTATACTGAACTTAAGAAATAGTTGTTAGGGTAGCTAGTGACTCTTCACATCCAATGGGAATGGTCCATAACGAGTTTGACAAAATATTAAACATAAGCATAGGTTAAGATGTACATCTTTTAACACAGATGAATGCCACAACAGCACTTAAAAAGGTTGATTCAGTACAAATGGCAGATGTTCAAAGATTACAATGGAAAGAAAATGTTTACTTACTAAATATTTTTAGAGTAAATGTTCGTATTTTAACCCTCTATCTGCAACCATTCAGACATTATTAAGTCTATAAGGGACTTTTCAAACACCCTGTATTATCTATTGAGGGAATGTGTATCTATTGAGTCTTAGTGATCTTACCCTGTATCTTGTTAGTTGCTAAACTCAGTACCTTTTTTTATCACACCAATCAAGTTAAACCGTGTTATTCAAATATGTTATTGTTTTTCTGCAAAAAAAAAACTGCCTAACCATATCCAAATCAGGAGTTTTATTGAAATTTAAATGCGATACAGGTAATAATAATAATTGAATGTAGTCTAGTGACAGTTTTGATATTAAATATATTTTTTTTTAGTGATATACATTTGAAATGAAATGTAATACGTCTTTTAAGCAGGGGACAGTATTGGGGTGAAACTATATATTAATTCAGTTAATATATCCATTTTGGCTATTTATAGACATCACCGATTTCCAGTCGAAGTATTTATAGATGAATTGCAAAGATATATCATTAAATCCAATAATTACATTAATGATAAGCAACTATTTTTAGTTGAAGATGTTAACCTCAATTTATTGCTTGATAATCCTGCTGTTGATAATTACAAGACACTACTGGCAGGTTGTGGCTTAGAATCTATAATTAACTTACCTACAAGAATCACTACAAAATCCCAAAGTTGTATTGATCATATATTTGCAAAATTAGTAAAAAAAAAATTTATTACTTACGGGGCAGCAGTAATTGATGCCCGAATAACGGACCACTGTATGACAGCGTTGTGGTTGCGTAGAGTTACAACAATCGCGGCTATTCAGCTGATTGGTGAGGCCCCTGTTGGGGGCGCAAGCCGGCCTGTCGCACATCGTATAAATTATGCAATGCTTAATCGTCTGCTAGATACTGAAAGTTGGGTGTCTGTCTATAATTGTAAGGACGCTTCTAAATCCTTTGATATGTTCAGTGAACTCTTAGAAATCTTTATTTGTAGAAGCCAAATATATCACAAAAAGGCAAGTGTTAAAAGGATAAGGCCATGGATCACTAATTTAATTGTTAAAAAATTAATCGCCGAAATAAGTTACTACAATTAATGAAAAAGGAACCAAACAACGATCAATTGAAGAAAGATTTCAGGGAATATAGAAATACACTACAAACTGAAATAAGAAATTGTAAAACGGAATATTACGCTAATAAATTTAATAACTGCAGAGGAGATTCAAAAAAACTTGGGCAATATTAAATGAAATAACGAATCAAAAAGCTAGAGGGGATACTCATATTGTGACAGTTTTTGATAATGGCGTGGAGATAAAAGAGGATTAAGAGATAACAAATGTATTCAACAATTTCTTTTTATCTGTCGCAGAGAAGTTACATATTGGTGCAGATATTCCATATAATGTTTCCCAATTACCTTATAGGAATAAGTTTAAAGTTAACACAGAGATTTCATCAATGTTTCTGTCTCCTGTTACAAAAGAAGAAGTTGAGAAAATTGTTGTCATTAAAAAATAATAAGTCTCCAGGAATAGATCATGTGAGTTTTTCGTTGATTATGAATATTTTCCCAAAAATTGCTGATGCTTTTACATTTATTATCAATTTAAGTTTTAGTACAGGCGTGTTTCCAAATAGAATGAAAGAGGCATTAGTTATCCCAATCTATAAAAACAACTCAGAGGAGTTGTGCAATAGTTATAGACCCATATCACTGTTATCATGCTTTTCAAAGATTGTAGAAAAATTAATGAAGGTAAGACTCATGAAGTACTTAGAAGGAACCAGTTTTTTTAGTGCAAATCAATTTGGATTCAGGTCTAATATGAACACTGAGATAACTTTGACTAATTTTTTGAAAAATGTTTCGGAGGGAATAAATGAAGGGAAAAAGTAACTGGACTCTTTCTTGATATAAAAAGGCTTTTAATTCAGTAGATCATAAAATCCTTTTAAATAAGTTGCATTCATGTGGGGTGCAGGGAATCGTTTTGGATTGGTTTGAAAGTATCTCACCAACAGAATTCAGTGTGTTAAAATTAAAAACGTGTTCATTGAAAAAGGCAGATTAATGTTTGGAGTACCACAAGGTTCGGTGTTGGGGCCAATATTATTTCTGATATTTATTAATGATTTATGTAACGGTCGATTTAAAGGAAAAGACATGCTTTGCAGATGACACTGCCTTCTGTTATGTCGCTGATACATGGGATGAGCTGTTGTATACACTTGATGGAATAACGTTGGTTTTAAAGTAGAACACATTTTTAAAATTATTCCACAATTTTTTATTTAAATAGCGCTTTCGCCGGTTAAGGCATCATCAGTTTTTGTAAACAGAAAAAAACTGATGACGCCTTTTTTTCTGTTCTGGCTATTTAAATAAAAAATCGTGGAATAATTTAAAAAATGTGTTCTACTTTAAAACATGGGACGAGGTACAGCCATATATTATTGATGATCTTGAGGCATTACATTGGTGGTTTGGATATAATAAAAAGTTTTTAAGTCCAGAAAAAACTGCTTTTATTAATTTCAGCCTTAGAAGTCAAGTTATTTTCAATGAACCTGTAAAATATAAATGCATAGATTGTTTAACTAATATGAGGTATTGTGAAAAGGAGTGTGTAACTGTAATCTGTACAGATTCGGTTAAATATTTGGGGATACATCTAGATAGGGAGTTGAACTGGAAGTTATTTATCAGTATATTAAGTGAGAAGATAAATTCTGTATTGAGACTGTTATTCCTTTTGAGGCCTCTTGCTCCAGTTTCTGTGTTGAGATCAGTTTATTTTTCCCTTGTTTACTCTAGGCTTGTGTATGGTATTTTGTGTTGGGGAGGTACATATTTGAGCAATCTTAGAACTATTATTTTGAAACAAAAACGAATTGTAAGAACTATATTAAACAAACATGTGCTAGAACCTTCATGGCCACTTTTTAAAGAATTAAAAATATTGCCACTTCGGTATATTTACGTGTATAAGGTTTTGAGGGTATTTTACGAGAACAGTGGAAACATATATGTCGATGAAAATCATTATAAAAATAAGTTAAGGTCAAAAAGTAATCTATTGGTCCCAAAACCAAATGTGACATATTTTATGAAAACTATTGAATATCTGGGGCCGAAGATTTTTAATACTTTACCAATGCATATAAGGAGGGCAAATAATATAAATAAATTTAAAAAAATGGTTTGTGTTTGGTTATTTAAATTAGAGAACATAGAACCACTTTTAAATTTTTAAATAACTTACAGAAATTAAGTAAAAGTAAGAATTAAAGATCATCTCTGAAAGGGTTAGTTGGGAGTTAAAATATATTTATGTACCAGCATGCGAGTGGGTGTATGTGTTTGTGCGTGTGTACTTGTATCCACAGAGGGGTGTGTGTGTATGTGTGAAAATATGTGTCAGCGTAAATATTATATCCATTTCATGTATTATTGTTTGTGAGAGTTGTTGTATACTTGTGTTAGTTGTACATAAGTGTAATTGTAAATATTCATTGTGTGTATGCGTGGTTGTTATGACGGCCTGTAGTAAATGAGATGTTATGAGTGTATGTGTGTGTATGGTTCAATGTAAATATATGTAGTAATTGTGTGCATGTATGGTTGTTTATGGAGGTCTGTCGTAAATGTGATGTGTGTGGTATATGTATGTGTGTGAGAGCATATGCGCATGTATGGTTTAAGCGTAAATTTATGTATTGTGTCTATGACGGTTGTTATAAAGTACTGATTATAAATATAAGTACAAGAGGATAGTTCATTGTATGCTAGTTATATTTACATAATGGAGTTTAAAAAATTTGTTATTTTATTTGGGAAGTGAGACTACTGTAAAATTTTAAATACATTTTGTTCATTTTCTTATATCGGTGATTTTGTATGTATTTATCAGTGCGCAAAATTTTTTCATTTAAATGTGTTTGCTATGTAAAATTTTACTTTAAGAGCCAACAAACTTTATTCATAAAAGAGAAGAATTATATGAGTAACAGACTGCCATAGAACCTCTTTTTATTAAAAGTAAATTTGTGCCTCTAATCAGGCATTGCCTGAGAGGACCTATTCATTTCTATTTATTTTATCTACATAATCAAGGATTTAAACTATTAAAGTAACAATAAAATACATTGTGTAGTTTCTCAAGGTCAGTATCACAGAAGTCATGTATGGTATTCTTTATTATAAAGAGGTGTTTCGAGTATGTGTTTTTTAATTTAATTGTAAAATATGTTATGTTATTTATTATTTGTTATATACTTCTGTAAATATTGTATCACTTTTGTATTGATGTGTATTATATGTATGCTGTGGATGGAGTAAATAAATTATTATTATTATTTATTATAATAATAATAAATAATTATAATAACTGTAACTTTAATTTGTTACATAACCTTAACAAAATTAATCAACTAAATAATGCAAAACATTACTAATTAATACAACATAAACTAATTGCAACATATCAGTAATCAACAACAAAAAACAAAACTTAACATATCAAACATAAAAAATAACTACAAAATCATAAATAACAAACGAATATCCATACAAAATAATATAAATCTTGAAAAACTCAATCATCCATCACTCATACATACTCCAGCAAACCATGGCCACTATACGCACCCGCCCGCTCCATCAACAGGTCCCGTAAAAATAGTCCCTTTAGCTTCACCCTGAAGCGAGGGCCCTCGCTTATACTTTTGATATTGTCAGGAAGCATATTCCATAATCGGAACCCGGTTACAGTAAAAGCTCTATTGTAATGGGCAGTGCGATGTATTGGGACTGATAGTAAAAAGGCTCCCTGACAAGTGTTTCTAATGCTTATTTCAGAAATTAACTTGAAACGCTTGGACAGATAGCTGAGAGTTCTGTCATTTAAAACTTTATGAAGAAGAGTAAATATTTGTTAATCTCAAAGTTGTTTCAACTTAAAAACAGATAATTGGCGAAAAAAATGGTGAAACATGATCCTCACGACGAAGGTTGAAAATAAATTTGATGCAATAATTTTGTGCCAATTGAAGTTTGTCCGAGAGCTTAACAGTCATATCATTGATAACGGTGTCACAGTAGTTAAAGTGCGGCATAATAAGAGTCTTAACATCACTTTTACATTGAATGGGAAACAGGAAGCATACCGCTTCAAACTGTGGATACCACCAAACACTCTGCCACATGTCACAGTAACTTGGTCAGTCCAACTTAATGTTTTGTTCATAGTAAGACCAAGATTCTTAACTTTGTTACAATAGTCTAGTGTCAAGTTGTTAACACTTAATGTTTCAAAAGTGTCATTGTCAACAGAAGTTAATAGTCTAGGATGTTTAACTAAAATTGTTTGAGTCTTATCTTCGTTAAGTTTGAGTCTATGTCGTTTTGCCCAAGAAGTGATTGCAACAATATCTCTGTTCATGTTTGATACAGTCATGTCAGATTCTGTGATAGAGAAATGATGGTATACCTGTAAGTCGTTAGCGTATAAGTGATAGTTAGAGTGTTGTATAATGCTAAAATTTGCATATTAGCTAGAAAACAGTGCTTCAGGTTCACCCATTTCGCCAATAGGTGAACCTGAAGAAGGTTAGCTCCTATCAGGTCCTATCTGTCTAGCTTTGATCAGGAAACAAAGTACTGCGCATTAAAACAATTGTTCCCACATTAGTTTAAAGTATTTGATTTAAAAAAAAATTGTAATTACATTTATAGGTTATGTAGGTTTTAATATTACTGTGTTTGCGTATTTTTAAAATCAATTTTATTTTTGGTTAAAACTTTCATATTTAATAAATGAAAAAAAAATAAGTAAAATAAAACAAGTCTAATTACTAATGACTGGCAAGCTACGAAGTTGCCCAAAAGCCATACAAAATTATGCAACTTTTATTTTTAAAAGTAAATGATTATTTTGTTTTTTTAATTCTTATATTACCTTTTTAGGGTAATTATACGATACAGCACATAATGTATTTTCAATCTTTTTTCTCAAAACACTTATATAATGGGCTAATTTTGAAAGTACTTGTACTAATTTTTGTGGGAAAGTCGGTAAAACTATGAAAATGAAGAAAAACGGAACTGTTATTTTTGTTCCTAAAGCCATCATTGTCGGTGTAAATATAATGTTGTGGGTTCTCAAATTAAGGGGAATTGCACCCTGATCACAAATATGGCAAGAGTTTTGCAATCGGAAAATTATGAAGCCTTTTAGAGCCAGAAATTTGCGGGTTTCAATAAGATTGTTTGTTAATAAGATATTAGGTTTTGTAAGGTTGTGTTATATATGGTTATGTTAGTATCATTTAATAATATATATTTTCAACTAATATTTTTCTGTATCTAATAACATGAAAAGTCTAATATGGACCATGCCTATCGACATGCAAAGAGCATTTTTCCATTATTGAACATTTTCGCACCCTAAAAAAGGTAAACATAATAAATGAAAAGGTTTCGTTAATAAAATGTGCTATTCTTAGCAAATATAATTTTTTTATAAGTTTTATTTCCTAAAGTTTTTTTTATGCCAAGTGGTTACTCTGTATACGGTTGGTAGAACATCAATTAATGTCTGCACTCATCAACTGGTTGATTTTTGTAATTTTTAAGATAATTTTTATCAAACTATTTGAATATTAATAAAAAATATGAAATACACAAATTCCATTAACGTACATTTTTACAGCATCAAGAAATTGTTAATTAATGTACTAAACTAACAGTACATTAATTTAGTTTGTTAATTAATTAGTCAATATTTCAAAATTATACATAATTATTTATCCAATGGCCTAAGGTAAAGAAAGAACATCTAAATCAATTAAGGTTCAGTCTATAAATTAGCTTTATACACAAGTCAATTCCTTTCAATAAAATATTTTCCTAATGGCAGATGAGCACACCGAACTAACAACTGTTCTTAACTACAGCACACCAAATGTATCTAGATTGAATAGATTAAACTTATAAATTGTTATTACTTTTGTAGTTTTCAGTGTAAATTCAATGTAAACAACAGAATGAAAATCAAAAAACCAAGGAATAGCATTTGGTTATTCTATAGAAAATATGAAATACAAATAACAGTCTACGTACTTGCAAAATTGTATTAAAATTGTTATGGTGTTTCTTAAATTACTATCGATTTCTTTTAAGCTGTTTTATAGAGAATTCCCTAATTATCAATGCTTATATCGTATTTATTTTCCTTCAGTTCATATTACTTCGGTGCACTATACTCTTTCAAGTAACGCATGTGGAAACAGAAACAGTTTAAATGATACAGAATATTTTTTTGTTGAAGGTGGCCTGTATGGAGAATATTTGTGCAGAACCAGACAAGTGTAGGGACATGAGAGACACTGTGTCGTCAAAGGAGACCCAGGTAGAAGAGAAAATCTACAGCCACACCCAATGCTCATATAGAAAAAAAAATAGAAACGATTTAATACTGCATGAAAAAGCAAGAAACCTCTTTAGTTGTAGTCAGTGCACTTTTAGAGTAAGATTCAAGAGCAGATTGATATCACACATGAGGACTCATACAAGAGAGAAACCCTTTGGGTGTAGCCAGTGCCCCTATAGAACTAACGAAAAGCGGAGTTTAAAAACACATATGAGAACTCATACAGGAGAGAAACCTTTTGAGTGTAACCAGTGCCCCTATAGAACTAACCAAAAGATGAATTTAAAAACACATATGAGGACTCATACAGGAGAGAAACCCTTTGGGTGTAGCCAGTGCCCTTATAGAAGTATACACAAGAATAGTCTGATGTTACACATGAAGACTCATACAGGAGAGAAACCCTTTGGGTGTAGCCAATGCCCTTATAGAAGTAAACACAAATATAGTCTAATGTTACACATGAAGACTCACTCAGGAGAAGATTCCTTTAGTTGTAGTCAATGTTCATATACAACTGTAAGAAAGAGTAATTTAACCACACATATGAGGACTCATACAGGAGAGAACCCCTTTGGGTGTAGCCAGTGCCCTTATAGAAGTAAATACAAGAATAGTCTGATATTACACATGAAGACTCATACAGGAGAGAAACCCTTTGTGTGTAGCCAGTGCCCCTATAGAAGTAAATACAAGAATAATCTGATATTACACATGAAGACTCATACAGGAGAGAAACCCTTTGTGTGTAGCCAGTGCCCCTATAGAAGTAAATACAAGAATAGTCTGATATTACACATGAAGACTCATACAGGAGAGAAACCCTTTGGGTGTAGCCAGTGCCCTTATAGAAGTAAATACAAGAATAGTCTGATATTACACATGAAGACTCATACAGGAGAGAAACCCTTTGGGTGTAGCCAGTGCCCTCATAGAAGTAATAGGAAATTGGATTTAAAAAGACATTTGATGACCCATAGAAAAGAGAAACCTTTTGGTTGTAGCCAGTGCCCTTATAGAACTAACCAAAAGGGGACTTTAAAAACACATATGAGGACTCATACAGGAGAGAAACCCTTTGGTTGTAGCCAGTGCCCCTATAGAACTAACCAAAAGGGGGCTTTAAAAACACATATGAGGACTCATACAGGAGAGAAACCCTTTGGGTGTAGCCAGTGCCCTCATAGAAGTAATAGGAAAGGGGATTTAAAAAGACATTTGATGACCCATAGAAAAGAGAAACCTTTTGGTTGTAGCCAGTGCCCTTATAGAACTAACCAAAAGGGGACTTTAAAAACACATATGAGGACTCATACAGGAGAGAAACCCTTTGGTTGTAGCCAGTGCCCTTATAGAACTAAACTCAAATTTAGTCTATTGTTACACATGAAGACTCACTCAGGAGAAGATTCATTTAGTTGTAGTCAATGTTCATATACAACTGTAAATAAGGGTCATTTAACAAGACATATGATGACTCATACAGGTGAGAAACCTTTTGGTTGTAGCCAGTGCCCTTATAAAACTAAACACAAATATAGTCTAATGTTACACATGAAGACTCACTCAGGAGAAGAATCCTTGAGTTGTAGTCAATGTTCATATACAACTGTAAATAAGAGTCATTTAACCACACATATGATGACTCATACAGGTGAGAAACCTTTAGGGTGTAGTCAGTGCCCTTATAGAACTAAACGAAAATATAGTCTAATGTTACACATGAAGACTCACTCAGGAGAAGAATCCTTGAGTTGTAGTCAATGTTCATATACAACTGTAAATAAGAGTCATGTAACAACTCATATGATGACGCATACAAGAGAGAAACCTTTTGGGTGTAGCCAGTGCCCTTATAGAAGTATACACAAGAATAGTCTGATGTTACACATGAAGACTCATACAGGAGAGAAACCCTTTGGGTGTAGCCAATGCCCTTATAGAAGTAAACACAAATATAGTCTAATGTTACACATGAAGACTCACTCAGGAGAAGATTCCTTTAGTTGTAGTCAATGTTCATATACAACTGTAAGAAAGAGTAATTTAACCACACATATGAGGACTCATACAGGAGAGAACCCCTTTGGGTGTAGCCAGTGCCCTTATAGAAGTAAATACAAGAATAGTCTGATATTACACATGAAGACTCATACAGGAGAGAAACCCTTTGTGTGTAGCCAGTGCCCCTATAGAAGTAAATAGAAGAATAATCTGATATTACACATGAAGACTCATACAGGAGAGAAACCCTTTGTGTGTAGCCAGTGCCCCTATAGAAGTAAATACAAGAATAGTCTGATATTACACATGAAGACTCATACAGGAGAGAAACCCTTTGGGTGTAGCCAGTGCCCTTATAGAAGTAAATACAAGAATAGTCTGATATTACACATGAAGACTCATACAGGAGAGAAACCCTTTGTGTGTAGCCAGTGCCCTTATAGAAGTAAATACAAGAATAGTCTGATATTACACATGAAGACTCATACAGGAGAGAAACCCTTTGGGTGTAGCCAGTGCCCTTATAGAAGTAAATACAAGAATAGTCTGATATTACTCATGAAGACTCATACAGGAGAGAAACCCTTTGTGTGTAGCCAGTGCCCTTTTAGAACTATACACAACAATTTGCTAATGTTACACATGAAGACTCACTCAGGAGAAGATTCCTTTAGTTGTAGTCAATGTTCATATACAACTGTAAATAAGAGTCATTTAACAAGACATATGATGACTCATACAAGAGAGAAACCTTTTGGGTGTAGCCAGTGCCCTTATAGAACTAACCAAAAGGGGGCTTTAAAAACACATATGAGGACTCATACAGGAGAGAAAACCTTTGGGTGTAGCCAGTGCCCTCATAGAAGTAATAGGAAAGGGGATTTAAAAAGACATTTGATGACCCATAGAAAAGAGAAACCTTTTGGTTGTAGCCAGTGCCCTTATAGAACTAACCAAAAGGGGACTTTAAAACACATATGAGGACTCATACAGGAGAGAAACCCTTTGGTTGTAGCCAGTGCCCTTATAGAACTAAACTCAAATTTAGTCTATTGTTACACATGAAGACTCACTCAGGAGAAGATTCATTTAGTTGTAGTCAATGTTCATATACAACTGTAAATAAGAGTCATTTAACAAGACATATGATGACTCATACAGGTGAGAAACCTTTTGGTTGTAGCCAGTGCCCTTATAAAACTAAACACAAATATAGTCTAATGTTACACATGAAGACTCACTCAGGAGAAGAATCCTTGAGTTGTATTCAATGTTCATATACAACTGTAAATAAGAGTCATTTAACCACACATATGATGACTCATACAGGTGAGAAACCTTTAGGGTGTAGTCAGTGCCCTTATAGAACTAAACGAAAATATAGTCTAATGTTACACATGAAGACTCACTCAGGAGAAGAATCCTTGAGTTGTAGTCAATGTTCATATACAACTCTAAATAAGAGTCATTTAACAAGACATATGATGACTCATACAGGTGAGAAACCTTTTGGTTGTAGCCAGTGCCCTTATAAAACTAAACACAAATATAGTCTAATGTTACACATGAAGACTTACTCAGGAGAAGAATCCTTGAGTTGTAGTCAATGTTCATATACAACTGTAAATAAGAGTCATTTAACCACACATATGTGGACTCATACAGGTGAGAAACCTTTTGGGTGTAGCCAGTGCCCCAATAGAACTAACGAAAAGCGGAATTTAAAAACACATATGAGGACTCATACAGAAGAGAAACCTTTTGAGTGTAGTCAGTGCCCTTATAGAACTAAACAAAAATCTAGAATAATGTTACACATGAAGACTCACGCAGGAGAAGAATCCTTGAGTTGTAGTCAATGTTCATATACAACTGTAAATAAGAGTCATTTAACCACACATATGATGACTCATACAGGTGAGAAACCTTTAGGGTGTAGTCAGTGCCCTTATAGAACTAAACAAAAATCTAGTCTAATGTTACACATGAAGACTCACTCAAGTGAAGAATCCTTATAGAAGTAAATACAAGAATAGTCTGATATTACACATGAAGACTCATACAGGAGAGAAACCCTTTGTGTGTAGCCAGTGCCCTTATAGAACTAAACACAACAATATTCTAATGTTACACATGAAGACTCACTCAGGAGAAGATTCCTTTAGTTGTAGTCAATGTTCATATACAACTGTAAATAAGAGTCATTTAACAAGACATATGATGACTCATACAAGAGAGAAACCTTTTGGGTGTAGCCAGTGCCCTTATAGAACTACCCAAAAGGGGGCTTTAAAAACACATATGAGGACTCATACAGGAGAGAAACCCTTTGGGTGTAGCCAGTGCCCTCATAGAAGTAATAGGAAAGGGGATTTAAAAAGACACTTGATGACCCATAGAAAAGAGAAACCTTTTGGTTGTAGCCAGTGCCCTTATAGAACTAACCAAAAGGGGACTTTAAAAACACATATGAGGACTCATACAGGAGAGAAACCCTTTGGGTGTAGCCAGTGCCCTTATAGAACTAAACAAAAATCTAGTCTAATGTTACATATGAAGACTCACTCAGGAGAAGATTCCTTTAGTTGTAATCAATGTTCATATACAACTGTAAATAAGAGTCATTTAACAAGACATATGATGACTCATACAAGAGAGAAACCTTTTGGGTGTAGCCAGTGCCCTTATAGAACTAACCAAAAGGGGGCTTTAGAAACACATATGAGGACTCACACAGGAGAGAAACCTTTTGGGTGTAGCCAGTGCCCTTATAGAAGTAAACACAAATATAGTCTATTTTTACATATGAAGACTCATTTAGGAGAAGATTCCTTTAGTTGTAGTCAATGTTCATATACAACTGTAAATAAGAGTCATGTAACAACTCATATGATGACGCATACAAGAGAGAAACCTTTTGGGTGTAGCCAGTTCCACTCATAGGCGTAACCAGGATGATCCTATGGGGGTGGTTACAACTATCGGGGGGTCTGGGGGGTATGGAATACCCCCAGCCGAAGGGGGGTCCGGATCACCCCCGGAAAATTTTGAAAATTTGTATGCTTTTTATGCATTTTTAGCTTCCCAAAGCCACTTTAAATTAATATTTTTATTCTTGTCCAGTGTTTAATTAATTTCTAGTTTTAACTATATATTCTTTCTATGTCATATGAAATACTCGAATAAGAGAAGATAAATTCTTAATCTTAAATACCGCTTTCTAGATGCTGCGCTAACTACAATGTTAAAGTGGTTATAGTTGACATCCAATTGTAAAGGATATGCATTTTATTTGCAGTTTAAAGGGACTTTAAAATTATTGAAAACATGAAACCGTGGTAAAGAAATAACATTTTAATGGTACATCAAAGCATATTATTATTATTATCATTTATTTTTATTTTAAAGAAATGTTGAAAAGTTATAACTTACGACTTTGTATAAAACAATAACTAAAACTAATGATGTTGTTTTACTTAAGTCTAAATTCCAATCGCCGTGGTGTCATCGCAAGATGGTCTAGAACTTCGTCTGACGATATTGGTATTTTCTTATCGACGTTCAGCATTGTCAGGCCATTCAATAGCTGCTGTCCTGTAGCGTTTCGCAGGTAGGTCTTGACTCTCCTAAGAGTTGAAAAGGTCCTCTCGCTGCTGCTGGTCGATACAGGGATCGTCACCAAGATTTTCAATAACGTATGTATGCAAGGAAATACTTCCTTGTTGCATGCAGTGAAATAAGCTAAGGCTTTTCTTGAGCCTAGTTTTAGGTCTTTGACCCTAGCGTGCCAGAGACAAAGCTCGCCAACAGCGGCACTTTCACTGGTTTCTAAGTCATGTTCATAAAACTTCACAAGCGCCTTTAATTGATCTTTATGAGTGTTGGTGATGGGCTCATTGCCAAGTGGCATCAGGCACATGAAGCTGCTTAGCAGTGTTTCGTGTTTTAAAAACCGCATCTGGAGTTCACTTATAAAATGGTCCAGAAAGGGAAGAAATATTGCAACCCTGAAGTACCCCTCTGTTGAAACTGAAACTACCGACACATTACACCTCTGTGTTTGTCTGGTCGATAGTCTAGGCTTTTTAATCTCTA
This sequence comes from Stictocephala bisonia, assembly GCA_035578905.1. Classification (NCBI taxonomy): domain Eukaryota; kingdom Metazoa; phylum Arthropoda; class Insecta; order Hemiptera; family Membracidae; genus Stictocephala; species Stictocephala bisonia. The sequence goes on along the minus strand of JAQJVL010003051.1, from coordinate 37,857 downwards.
CGCCCACCATTTCAGCCATTTTCCCAACAGATTCGAAAATTGTTGAGAACTTTGATTCAGCATCATTTCTCAGTTCAAGAATTTTTTCCTTTAAACTGTTGACCATGTTGATGGCAGCTAACAAATCAACATCCTCAAGTTGTAGGGCTCGACATAAGGGCAAGCTCAACGCAAATATGACTGCCAACACCCTTAAACTGACGAGAAACGATGAACCCTTTACGGCGCAGAGAAGTTGAGCTGCCATTGACGATGTGTCAGCATCTGCCCATGTTGAAATTTCTTCTAATGCGTCATTGATGGCAGGCAACAGTTCTTCGAGGACAAGTATTGAGTCATGACGCTCTACCCAATGTGTAGGGCACATTTGTTTCAGCCTAGTTGCTTTAGAGTCAGGACATTTTTCCTCGATTGCCCTTCTGAGAACTTCAGCTCTTTTAGGAGTGTTGAAAAAGTTGTACAGCTTAGTTGCCGTCCCACAACAATTCCTTATATCTGCTACTGAACATGAACTGCTTATAGCCAGGTTTAAACTGTGAGAAGCACAATGTACATACACGGCTGATTTATGTGTTTCCTGCACACATGCCTGTGCTCCGTTAAACTTCCCACTCATCGACGAAGCACCATCGTAGCCTTGGCCCCGTAAATACTGGGTTTGTACTCCAAACTGCTCAAGCGATTGTAAAATAGCCGTAGCCAACCCCTTTCCGGTTACATCATAAACAGGTACGAACTGCAAAAAGTCTTCTCTGATTTTATTATCGTAGACATATCGTACCCCCACTGATAATTGTTCCACGGTTGCAACGTCCGTTGTTTCATCAGCAAGGACAGTGAAGCACTTCGCAGAATTTACCATACCTACTAATTTTCTTAAGATAATGTCATTACAGACATTGATGATTTCGTTTTGAGTTTTGGGAGCTAAGTAAAGAGCGTTTTTAGCTCCAGTCTCTAAATGATTCTTAAGGTACGTGTCCCCAGAATTAGCTCTGAATCGCAAAAGTGCGCGAAAATTTCCTTCATTTTGTTCAGGATCTTCTCCTAAATTAAGATCTCCATGGTCTCTGTGGGCTCGGAGAGCTATGCCCTGCCGACCACAAAACATGACTGTTTCAATGATCGGTAGAACTGCTCTTCTGTTCTCCAATATTTGTTGTTGTAGGGCAGTGTTTTGTTGTTTTTCGACTGATGGCTGGTCCCCTTTTTCTACTGCAACCCAGGCTTCTAACTTAAGCATGTTACTTTTATGGTAACTAGTCTCGCCATGCTTATCGAATTGCTCTACGGCATCTTTCCATTTATTAAACGGTTTTTTAACCAAATTCCCCAGGGTCTGCGAACCCCTACCACCCCCGATAGATGAAAACACCGAGCAGTATCTGCAGAAAGCACCATCCTCCAACTTTGAATAGAGTAGCCAAGTCCACCTTGACAGCCATTGGTATTTGAACTTTAAATTTCGTTTTCCTGATGGTGGAAAGTTGAAGTTTGGTTCCGGCATCCAGGGGTTTTCCATGATGATTTTTCTTTCTGTATCTCCAATCTGCAGCAAAAATAAGACATTTGTTGCAGATTGAGACTTTTAACCCGCCGTTAGTCGCGTCTAAAAATATCACGCTGTTAGTCGCGTGTAGAGATCTTTTCTCACCCAACACTAAATTAAGTTATATATACTTTTTAATGTTATATTGATACATAATTTTAAAATGTATAACGTGTTATCATAGTATATATCTTAAACTTATATTTTTATCAATTAACACTTGATAATATTTTTTATTCCAAAGCAAAAAATTAAAAAGTTGCTTTTTCATAGGCTTTTTAGGGTTCTTTAGACATGAACTTTTTTATTATTATTTACTTTGTTACTTGATAATAAAGTTAGTAATATTTAAGGTACAGGAGCATTAAAAAACACAATTTTACATTAACATTAATTCCACATTATTATTATAAAAAGAAAAAATACATTGGTAAAAACATGTTTATGACTTTATCCTTTATTATTCATTGTCCTTATTGAAACATTCGTTACAAATAAAAACTGTTGAGTGAATGTGCTCTTTACAAACCGGCCCCTTGCATTCACTGCACTTGTTGGTTGTATACCTGTTCTTTTTTTTGGGACAGTACTTGCATTTTGGGGGTTTACCATCTCCTTCATGATGCTGATTTTCAACTGCTGGTATTTCTACATTGCCGAGACAGTTTTTAATTTTTTGTTGAGTAGCTATAGTAAATGTTTTTATTTGGACTCGTCTGAGCAGGTGATTTTTGATCAATTCTTTACCTAATTCCATCAAAAAGACACGTCTTGATATGTTAGAATTAGTGTTTTCTCTAAAAATTACGCAAGCATTGATTGCACCCACATTTAACATGCCGTTGAAAACAGTGAACGGCCATCTTCGGCTTATACGAGAAACACAGTATTCTGTTTTCAGCCTGTCTACAACGTCTACACCACTTTTTGTAGCGTTGTAGTAAGTTATCATTTCTGGCTTTAGAGCATCTCCACTGTTTTCATCAATTTGATCGTTATCATGGAGTGTAGATAGTAATAGAACAACTTTTTTTTCTTTTTTGTCCGGAATATAAGACACCATAGAGCAGTAGTTAGGTGGTCTTGAGAAAGCAAAAAGGGATGAACATTTTTGCCTTTCTGAAATATCAAGAAGCTCTTCTGGTATTTCACGTTTGTTTTTACGAAGTGTTCCAACAACTGTCAATTTGTGGTTGGCGTAGAGGTCATTTGCAAGAGGTATCGAAGTAAAAAAATTATCAAACGTTACATTACGCCCAGTACCATCAACAACTTTGATGCAACGCTTTACTACACTTGAAGCATCATTGGGTAAATCAAAAGGGCTATTTTTGGGTTGTTTACCAGGATAGATTTCCATGTATGCTGTGTAGAAAGTAGTGGAATCAACAGTAGCATATATCTTGATTCCATATCGACATGGTTTACTCTTCATGTAAACTCTAAATTTACACCGCCCTCTGAATGGTTCCATCATTTCATCTATAGTCACATTCTCACCAACACTATAGCTTTCATCACATATTTTTACGAATTCATCAAAAATTTGACGGACAGGGGCTAAATTGTCTAATTTTTTTCTTTGAGCACGACTAGTTTCATCATCAAATCTTAGTGCCTGTGACAATAATCGAAATCGTCGCTGTGACATTGTGGCGATAAAAATTTCGGGTGCTGTACCATCTGTACACCATAACTCATCCAAATTAATGTGACTGTTTTTCTTTACACCAATTATGTACATCAGCCCAAGAAATGCAGACAACTCTGTCTCATCGGTCAGTGGGCAATCCCGAAATCCCCTGCCATATTTTTTGCTCATAGTAGTAATTCTTTGATTAGTAAATCTTACAATATCACTTAGCATACTATCACGGAAAAAGTTTTTCCAACAATCAACCACTGTTTTGTGGTCTCGTGCTACTCTTTTTACTCCCGGCAATTTTGTAATAATATTTTGAGGACGAGTCTTAGTCGTAGTGGCTGTATGGTACATGTTCCATAACACATCCTCCTTTTTTCCAATATAACACATCGGTGGACATCTACGAACAGGTGATTCTTCTCGGATAGATCCACGCACAGCCCCTCGACTACGCAAAACAGAACGACCTCTATTACCTCTGGTACGAGCAGGAGCATGTTCTCTAGTAGTAGTAGAACGTCCTCTAGAAATTAGACGGCCACGAAAAGGATTCAAATAAACATTGGAAGCCCCTTCATTATTACCAGGTTGATGCACACTTTGGGAAGTGGAAGGCCTAGATAGGACTAATAGCTCTGTGTAGTCTTCTCCTCCAATATCACGGGGTATTTCAAACTGTTGGGTCTGCTCTAAAGGTTCAATTTGAGGCATGGGTGGTAATAAATGTTTATTATTGTCAATGTCCATTGGACTACAAATAGACTGGTCAGTATATTTATCACTCCTACCTGGTGTTTTATCATCTGCAAATGACTGTTCAGAGTTGTAGTCATCATCGTCGTGTTCACTCGGTCCATCAGATTCATCTGTGTCAATATCGCTGGACTCTAACCAACACAACACCTGAGCTTCAGGACTGTCTGCCATTTTCTCAACACAAGTCACTAATATCAACACTCAAATAAAATAAAATAACACTAAACTTATAAAACTAAACTTATAAAATCGTCAAACTAATTTACTAATCACAAAAAGAAAATATACTGTATGTTGTAAATAATACAAAACTTGCACACGTGGTTAGTCGCGTATAGAGAAAAATTCTCTCCGCTATAGTCACGCGTCTAGTCGGGTGTAGAACGTTCTCCTCACTGACGCGACCACGCCTACTTCATCGTTCGCTCGCCAGCGACCAGCCGGAACCATTTTTTTTTCCTCATGATGAGAGCGCTCCTATGGTTCTGGTTGAGGAATAGCTGGAATGGGTTGTTATAATTGCCGCTAGATCGCACTTGGCACCAAAAAAACTAAAAAAGTGAGAAAATATCTCACCACGCGACTAACGGCGGGTTAAAGTTTACAGTTTTAAAATTATTAACTAACTGGGAATACCCATGTAGCGCAATGCGCTGTATGTTTTTTGTCGCATGTTATGTTTACTTTTTATAGACAGCTGTTTTGACCCTAAGATTGTTTTGAACATTTTCTCATCTTAATCTTATGAGAAAAACTCGATATTTGAGAGCTTCTCACACCTTTCATGTAAGAGTTTTAAAAGTCTAAAACTTATTGCACAACTACGAAATAAGACGATTTTTTTGACACTTCAGACGTTGAAATCGGTCCACAAATAAGGGAGGAGTAAGTCATGTTTGTTTATAAAACGGCTTTATTAAAGATAACCATGTTTGTAAAGTAATAAATGTTTATTTATTATTTATTTATTCAACATTGCAATGTTCTTAAGTAAAGAAGGTCAATATCAGGTTAATTTGTTGCTGTATATTACGTGTGCAAATTTGATATTTTAACAATGTAAGATTTTATCACATATCACCAAGTACAGTGATTAGATTAACATCAGTTATCAGTACAATGTTTTTGAAACAAAGTTTTCGGCAAGGTTGAACTGTAAACAGTAACAAATGACAAAAATTGTCCTAAAATAACCCAACATTGGAAAATCAAATTTGCTTGCACAGTACACACTCAAATTGTAAATGTAAGTCTTTATTGAGGTTTGAACATACCTTGTTTTTGACAATTAATCCAATGTCGTTGAAGTCTGGGACTGGGACTGCTGCTGATGAAGGCACAGATTCCTGTTCAATTGGTTCCGGCTCATTATTAACAACAGTTGACGCATCACCACTTCCACTAGTATCGCAATCGCACTGGTCAGGCTTAAGCTTTTTAAAAAAAGACAACAACGTGCCGGCCTTCCTCTTCTCACCAGATCTAGAGCTAGTACCACTCATCGTAATACACTTTAAAAGAAAGCAACTAAAAAACAAGACAATTAACGCGACAGGCAAGGGCAGAACACTAAGCAGGCGCTTTCAGTGTGTAGGTTGGCAGCGTGGTTGGTATTACTGTACTGACACTGGAGGGAGGGGTGGGTGGGGGGGGGGTGAAGTGGAGACGATGATCCATCAACTACACACACAGTAGAAACCGTGAGTCATCCCCGCCAAATATATTGCATCTTTACTGCTACTTGCGCTAAAACTATTTACTGTATTTGGCACGATTGGGAATTTTATACGCTGCAAAGCAGGTGAACAATGGTTGAACAGATGTTTAAGCTAGCGTATCGACCTACATGCATTTCACAAATGCACTTTCAACTATTACTTTTTTCGATGGGGGGGGGTTACAACCCCCAAAACCCCCCCCCTCGTTACGCCCCTGGTGCCACTATAGAACTAATCAAAAGGGGACTTTAAAAAAACATATTATGACTCATACAGAACATAAACCTTTTGGGTGTAGCCAGTGCCTTTATAGAACTAAACACAAATATAGTCTAATATTACACATAAAGACTCACTCAGGAGAAGATTCTTTTAGTTGTAATCAATGATCGTATACAACTGTAAATAAGAGTAATTTAACAAGTCATATGAGGACTCAATCAGGATAGAAACTTTTTGGGTGTAGCCAGTGCCCCTATAGAACTAACCAAAAAGGGACATTAAAAACACATATGAGGACTCATACAGGACAGAATCCTTTTGGGTGTAGCCAGTGCCCTTATGGAAGCAAATGGAAAGAGGATTTAAAAAACATCTGATGATACATACAGGAATGAAACCTTTTGGGTGTAGCCAGTGCCCTTATAGAACTAACCAAAAGAGGACTTTAAAAACACATATTATGACTCATACAGAATATAAACCTTTTGGGTGTAGCAAGCGCCCTTATAGAACTAAAAACAAATATAGTCTAATATTACACATAAAGACTCACTCAGGAGAAGATTCTTTTAGTTGTAATCAATGATCATATACAACTGTAAATAAGAGTAATTTAACAAGTCATATGAGGACTCACTCAGGATAGAAACTTTTTGGACGTAGCCAGTGCCCCTATAGAACTAACCAAAAAGGGACATTAAAAACACATATGAGGACTCATACAGGACAGAATCCTTTTGGGTGTAGCCAGTGCCCTTATGGAAGCAAATGGAAAGAGGATTTAAAAAACATCTAATGATACATACAGGACAGAAACCTTTTGGTTTTAGTCAGTGCCCTTATAGAACTAACCAAAAGGGGACTTTAAAAACACATATGAGGAATCATACAGGACAGAAACCTTTGGGGTGCAACCAGTGCCCTTATAGAACTAACCAAAAGAGGACTTTAAAAACACATCTGATGACTCTTACAGGATAAAAACTTTTTGGGTGTAGCCAGTGCCCTTATGGATGCAAATGGAAAGGGGCTTTAAAAAATATCTAATGACTCATACAGGAGATAAACATTTTGGTTGTAGTCAATGTTCATATACAACTGTAAATAAGATTAATTTAACAAGACATATGATGACTCATTCAAGAGAGAAACCTTTTGGTTGTAGCCAGTGCCCCTATACAACTAACTAAAAGGGGATCTTTAAAACTCATGCAATGACCCATATGAAAAAGAAACCTTATAATTCTTAAACCTTATATAGCTACATTAAGTCATAATTTTTCTAAATGTTACGTATAAGGACTCCCTCAAGAGAGAAAACCTTTCAGTATAGCCAGTGCCCTTTTAGAACTAAATACAAAAATCATCTAATGTTATACATGAAGGCTCATTTAGGAGACGATTCCTTCTGTTGTAGTCAATGTTCTTAAAAAACTGTAAATAAGATATATTAAAAAACATATATGAGGACTCATACATGAGAGAAATCTTGTTCGTGAAGCCAGTGCCCTTATAGAACTACGATAAGGGGACTTTTAAAAACACATATGATGACTCATACAGGAGGGAAACCCTTTGGGTGTAGCCAGTGCTCTTATAGAAGTAAAAGGAAAGGGGATTTAAAAAGACATTTGATGACCCATAGAAAAGAGAAATCTTTCGGTTATAGTCAGTGCCCTTATAAAACTAAATACAAGAATAGTCTAATGGTACACATGAAGACTCACTCAGGTCTTATCTTATCACACTATTAATGAATAGTGTGAACAGATAAGGCCCGATTATAGAACTCTGGGGTACCCCAGAGAGAGAGAGAGAGAGAGAGAGAGAGAAATTCAGAAGAGAGTGAGCCAGCAAACTTAACGAAGAGTCTTCGTCATAAAGATAACTTGACATCCAACCAGTCGATGTACTGTCAAATCCAAGTGCAGAAATATTTTTAAGTAGTAATGCATGGTCCACGGTGTTGAAAGCCTTGGAAAAGTCTAAGTATATGGTATCCAACTGTCTGCCCCGGAGATTTTTTGTTAATATCAAGTTTTTTAAGATAGGGAAAAACCATCTGGGAAACGGACAGTAACAGATCCTTCTGACAGGTGAATTTGTCTTCACAATGTTGGAGATTGTAGAAATAAAGTTGTCCGTTCCCTAATTGGGGTCAGGATTAGATTATGTTTGAAGTCAGCAGTTAACAATGAACGATGGAAATTTAAAAGGTTGCACCTTTTCAAGTATATATCTTCCGGAGGTGTGAGACAGATAAAAATGTTGGTAGTAAATTGTAAAGGATAATGATGGGTGGTGCTTCTTTTCTATAGCCAGAAGATAATCACTCTCCCGTGACACAAAAATGTCTTTGGCGTTACTCAGAAGAAGGTCCAACATGATGTTCCTGCTATTGTAGACTTGATTGATTTGGTAAAGTTGAAATAAATCCATGAGAGGCCATATCACTCTTGACGCTGGGGTATGGGCACCAGTGGATAACCTGTTGCAGTGGATAAACATTCCAGGAAGGTTGAAGTCACTCACTACAACTACATCATCAAATCTTCGTTCCGTTTACATTACTGCCTCTATTGATTTCAGAAGACCATTCATTATATTTGGAGGGGGGCTGCTGAGAAGGAATATAACATATTACAAGGAGCCATTTTATGTATTTGTAGGGCTTTACCTCAATAAGGAGATGCTCAACCTCACTTGTTCCAGCGCAAAGCTTTGCTGAGACAATATCCATGATAGCCACCATTACTCCACCCTTACTAGACTTTGAACTACTAAGTGATGACCTATCACAACTAAACATAGTGAAATTCCTAAGCAATAACTCAGCATCACTTAGATCAGCTGACAAATTTGTATCTACCAATATAATGTCGAAGTTCGATGTAGTAATAGAAGATTTGAGTTCATTTAGCTTGCTTTGCATTCCATTTGCATTTTGTAAAAGAAAAAAACACGTCCGTTGGATGAAATTAGTTTTTTGTTTCTCTGACTAATACTGGTAACCCGTTCTGATATTTAATTGTTAAATCCTTCTCGCCATTTCTTTGCCTTGTAGCTAGAGAGTTCCGAAGTTCCTGCAAGTAAGATCGCTCCTTTTGAGTACCATCACAGGATATTACAATAGTACTTTTAGGAAAGAGGTTGCCAAGTGTAGGGAGACCAAACTTGTGAAAGAAGCTGATGGCTTCTTTACCATTGTACGTGTATGGGTGGGCGTGTGGGTCAATACCATTGTACGTGTATGGGTGGGTGGGTTTGCTTGTGTCTCTTCCTTCATGGGGTGAGGTTTTCCAGTCAATCCCTTACCGATTCTCACTATTTTTGTCGTATCAAGGTGACTCAATTTGAGGGCTAGGAGAACATCATCAATTGTCTTCTTGTCATTATAGTGGAATATTCAAGAGCAGTCTAATAAAACACACGAGGAATCATACATAAGATCCATGCAGTTATATTTAGTGACCTCAAAACAAGGCAAGGTAATTTTGAATGACAGTAAGAAGGTACTGCAAAGTTATACACTGGCTATTTAATATCTGAAATGGTCTACAATTTAAAATCAAATTGTGTTAATGTTCTTTCTAATTGTTTAACCATGTAAAATAGGTATTTTGGAAGGAGAAAAGCTAGGAAAGACTTAAACTACAATATCACTTAACTACAATATGTATAAACTAATGTTGAGTCAATAATGTGAGTTTTGATGTAAATTAAACAAATGAATAATAACATTACTGTTTTTAATTAATATTATTCCAAAAAAATGAATGTTATACAACACAAATTTATCACAATAAAACTACAAATTTGCGGTTGTCAATTTCGGTAAACCATGTTTACAACATCTTTTATGAATCCAGTTTCAAGATCTGGTTTTATAAATTAAATTTTTTACCTTAGTATTGCCTGAAGATCTTGAATATTTTTCTTTTTTCTTTACTCCAATATATATTTCGCCACTAGGTGTGGCATCTTCAAAAGAGAAAACAAAACAATAATATAAAAATTATAACATGTGTAAATGATGTAAATAGTGTTATTGATTATAAATATTTTAGAACAATATCTCCTTGAAGATGCCACACCTAGTGGCGAAATATATATTGGAGTAAAGAAAAAAGAAAAATATTCAAGATCTTCAGGCAATACTAAGGTAAAAAATTTAATGTTTACAACACTTTGAATCTAGGCATTTGCAAAGAAATTAAATATTATTTTGTACTCATCTATACTCTTAAATTATTTTGTATATAATAATCAAATGCAAATAAATTAGGACATTGTACAAAACATTTGAGAATTCTTTTGAAGCAGTAATTTTTTAAAAATTTAAATGTAAAAAAGTAACACAAACTGGCGCATAGTAAATACGATATTGTTACAAATACTCGTAATATTGTTACAAATACACAAATAAAGTTAAATAACACACAACTAGAGTTACATACAGTATTGATAAAATAGTCAATATGTTCCTAAATTAAATCAATCCTTTATTGTCTTTCAAGCAACATAACATGCAATCGACTTAGTCAAAAGAAAGCCTTAAAATAAGTTGTCCATTCAAAGATAAATGTAATGGCCAGCTACATGCAATAAATAATATAAATAATAGGCTTAGGTTGGATAATTGTGAAGTGATATCATCTTACTTACTTACTCTTACTCCTGTGGCCACTCAAATCCAAGGTGATTTTTGGCCTCGCCAACAAGTTGCCTCCACAATCCTCTATCCTCTGCCATTTCGATGTCTCCACCAAGACTTCTCACATCCTGTTCCACTTGGTCATCCCATCTTATTCTTGGTCGTCCTAGAGGTCGCCTTCCTGCTGGTTTCCCCATCCATACCCTTCTTATCATTTTTTCTTCTTCCCTTCTTCTCACATGACCAAGCCATCTTATTCTTCTACTTCTAACCACCGCCACAATATCAGGTCTCTTGTACAGTTCTCTAAGCTCTCTGTTCTTTTTTATTCTCCACGCTCCTGATTCATAGGTAGGTCCATATATTCTTCTTAAAACTTTGTTTTCAAATGTAATCAATCTTTTTTTGTTATAAAATGTTAGGGTCCACACCTCAGATCCATATAATAAAACAGGTTGTACAATAGCTATATACATTCTTATTTTTGTGGGTCTTGACAGTAGTTTACTTTGGAATAGTTTCTTTAGTATTGGAGTAATTAGTACTTTGGAATAGAAGTGATATCATAAAAAAGAAACTGTTTAAATAATAAATAGCAAGAAACAACTAGTAAATAAGAAAAAAAGAATATATAGCAAGAAACAACTAGTAAATAAGCAATGTATAACAAGTAACAACTAGTAAATAAGCAATGTATAACAAGAAACAACTAGTAAATAAGCAATGTATAGCAAGAAACAACTAGTAAATAAGCAATGTATAACAAGAAACAACTAGTAAATAAGCAATGTATAACAAGAAACAACTAGTAAATAAATAACAGAACAGAGTAAATGGTAAATAACAAGAAAGAGTTAAATAATAAATAACAAGCAAAATACACACGCAATAAAGAAATAAATATGGTGGTGAGAGGACCTGAGGACCATACAAGTATAAATAAATAAGTTAAAAGTTTAAATCAAGTACTAAAATTACTAACATAGGTACAACTAAAGAAGATAAAATAACAGAAACGCAGTTATAAGAGATTACATGTTAATACTTCAGTTAGGCAGGCTAATAAATTGATTAATAACATAAAAGGGGTGTGCAATTAATCATTTATGAAATCTGCTTTTGTAGATCTTACAAGGCAATAGCTTTACTGCGTTAGAAATCTTATTTTAGAGTTTCAAGCTCAATATTAAAAAGATGACAAGTGCACTTCTTTTCAGTTCTTACATATGGAATGTCCAAGTTGGTTTTAAACCTAGTCGAGAGACCATGTACATGACTTCTCTGCCTCAAAGATTCTGTATTTTGGTGAATATAAATAGGTAATTGAAATATATAAAGGTTTATAACTGTTAGTATATTAAGTTTGATAAACAAAGGCCTACAATGTTCTTTTGATTCAGAGCCAGTTAAGATCATAACAACTTTTTTTGAATAATTAGAAACTTTAGCAGTTTGCCCAAAATATTAATCCATAGTTTAAAATAGACTGGAACAAGCCAAAATAGGCAGAATGGACATAGTGAGGTGGGACATAGTTCATTAGATGCCTCAAGAGATAAGTTACTCTTGAGAGTCTGGTGCTGAGCAAGTCAATATGTGGGAACCTCGAGAGCTTCTGATCAGTGACCATTCCAAGAAACTTAACAAGAGAATTGGATATTGTATCATTAATTACTGACCTTAGGCTAAATATTAATGACCTGCTTATAAAATTATCATACCAGTGTAATCCTAATATCATAAAGATGGAGGCTATGAAAATTAATTATAAAATAAAAATAAAAATGTTTAGTAGCATTCTAGTAATAATAATAGTTTATAACATTATTATCATATAACATTTATTTTACACTGTAGTAAGCTTCTTTTAATAGAATTTGTTTAATTAAATTATCAAACTGAGTATGATTAAGCTGTTTAGTCATTTCATTAACCTTATGTTTAGATTTTATCAACCTTATTATACACTTTTTATTCACATGTAAAGGGGGATTTTATTTGGTTGTGAACTGGATAGCTCAGAATTTCTTTCATTCTCGTGTAGTAATTATGGTCAAATTGATTGTTGAAATCAAAACAATCCTATAAAGTGAATAAATATGCAATTAATTAATTTTTTTTTTTTTTTTCAAATCCATTGTACTGTATTTAGAGAGAAATTATCACCAGTTAATGTAGTGATGGAATGGCACTCTTTGATCTGGGAATGAGGATATTAACCCTTGAACTGGCAGTTACTTTTTCCCAGAATGGCAGGCCATTTTTGCCTAATGTGCAGATGCTTGTTGTATAATTCATAGAAAATAGTTATTTACCATAAGCCTACTTATATTAGGTATCAATATCTTCATTAATATGTAGACTGTCATATAAATTATAAATAATAACGACAACAAAAATCATTGTTTTTTCTTCATTGTATGTAAATTTGCTGTGTTAAATCATGAAATTATAATTAATTTAGGGATAGTAAAATAAAAAATGTGAAATAGCTAAAATATTCTTAATTTCATAAAGTTTCAGGAACTGCACACATTATAAGTAATTTAGGCAAAAATAAATTTACTAGACATTTATAACTATAAACAATACATCAGCTGAACATTTGTTGCCATGGAAACAATGATATTAAAAAAAGTCCTATAGAATTGAGTATAAACACTACAGAGTTCATTTTTATACTCAAATTTGGCTAAAAATAATATATAAAAATAAATACATAAATAATAATAACCTATCAAGTTATGACATATAGATGAGCTATTTTGGCCTTATATATTACATTGATATTTCACTTTATATTATTATAGTATATCTAAATACACACTGATCACCATATAAACAGTATAAAATAAATAATTACATATTAAATACATTTCCATGGTCAAATATTTATCAAAAATAAGTGATATGCCAGTGGCATATTTCTCCTGTCCAAAATCATTATGTCATGTCAAATAATCGATGATTTATTTATATTATTGAATCCGGCAACTAATTTAGATTTCATAGATACCAAAAACTTTGTCGTAGCTTAATACATGTGTACTATAACAACAAATAACTGAGGGCATGTTTTGGATGTGCTAAAGTGCACTCTGCCAGTTTATTAGGCACAATCACAGTGCGCTTTAGCTTATTTTATGTTAGCGTATTATAACAAAGCAGTAATCGTAGCACACCCTTACCTTATGGATGTATCGTCCGTCTGCCATGTGACAGATAACGAGAAGTTTTGTACTCTAACTAGGAGTACAAAATCATTTTCAAAAAGAGATATTTCTAATTTTTTTTCAGGAGACTTTCCTGTGAAAATTTAGCTGATACAGTTTCATTGCTATGAGATAGGTTACATGACTCTTGTTTTATTTTGAACTGCTTTTTAGGATGAACACTTATAAAATAATTTCAGTCACCGGTGCTAAATCTGTCAGCAATAAATTAAGACACTGTGTTGCTGGTTTAATTTTTTCATAAATATTATTACACGGGTGTTCATAAAGGCCCTCACCTGCTTAATTATTTCTTAGCAATTACAGATATATCAATGAAACTTGGTAGATAATTACTGCACCTATAAATCTACCTTTTGAAGTAACTACAATTTATTTGTCATTATAGGGGGTTGGCCCACAAGGATTCAGAAAAAGTCTTAAATTAGAGCATATATCTAGTAGTACACTAAATTAAAGGTCTTTAGAAGAACATAAACCCACATATCTGATCTGAAAAGAGCTACTCTTTAAAAAATTACGCTGGTTTAAAGTTTTAAAAAGTTACAATGTAGGACCTGTTCTAGACGAATTAGTATTCTTTTTTGGCTTAATTTGGGAAAGTTAAACTTTGTAAATGTATACTGAACTTAAGAAATAGTTGTTAGGGTAGCTAGCGACTCTTCACATACAATGGAGGATGGTCCACAACGAGTTTGACAAAATATTAAATGTAAGCATAAGTAAAGATGTACATTTTTAACACAGATGAATGCCACAAACAGCACTTAAAAAGGTTGATTCAGTACAAATGGCAGATGTTCAAAGATTGCAATGGGAAAAAAAAATGTTTACTTACCAAATATTTTTAGAGTAAATGTTCGTATTTTAACCCTCTATCTGCAACCATTCAGATATTATTAAGTCGATAAGGGACTTTTCAAACACCCTGTATTATCTATTGAGGGAATGTCAATAGTCAAAATCTCTTTATTCATGATAGTACAAGTGTACATGAATGGTGTCAATAAATCAAGGATATACATATTTTCTTATATGTGTAACAATATTATGAAACCCTCTAAATCTACAATTAACCATGAGATTAAACCAACAAATCAAAAGCTATAAACTGAATCACATATTAAACTAAAATAGGCTAACTAATCAAATAATTCGTCAAAATTATAGATTGATTTGTCTATTAAATATGTTTTCACCTTATTCTTAAAAGTAGTGAGGTTGGCAATCTATTTAATTTCCAAAGGTAAATTATTAAAAAATCTAATACCTGAATAACTTGGTTTTTTGGAATATAATTCTAATCTATGTCTATTAAAAATCGGTTGATATCTGTGTCTAGTATTATATTCGTGGGTGGAACCTAATTTGGGTAGTTGTTCAAAATTGATTTTGATATGGATTATTAGCTGATAATAATCCATATCAAATTATGATATACAGTGCATAGATGGTTAAGAAGCCTAAAGATGTAAAGTGTTCTTTGACCGAATCTTTATGTTGTAACTTAAGAATGACTCTTAGTTACAACAAGTATTCTGTAGAACAAGTATTCTTAGTAGAACAAGTATTCTGTTCAAGTTATTGTTTGTAGTTGCACCATACAAACACAATCCAAAGGATATATGTGATTATATTAATGCAAAATAAATCTGTTTAAGAGTTTTTAGACTGCTAAATTTGGCCATTTGTCTCAGAGCATATAGTCCTGAGGAAATTTTAAAACAAACTTGGTTAATATGATCATTCCAATTTATCTGATTGTCGATACTTAAGCCTAAAAACCTAACTTTGCTTACTTCTTCCAGTCTGTCCTTACTCATAAAAATATTAAGATCTTTATTAGAGGTTGTATTAGATGGTAAAAAAGTTATAAATTTAGTTTTTAATGGATTAGGAAGAAGATTAAAATTTTTCAAATATTGGGAAACTATTTAAAGATTTGTATATGTGTTTATTTCTATCTCTTGAGATGATTTACCTACAAATTTAAAGTTAAAGTCATCAGCGTATAGGCTAATTTTATTAGGGGTGTCGACTACTGCAGGCAATCCTGTTAAATACGCTAAAAATAGGACTGGTCCTAAAATGGTCCCCTGTGGTACGCCATAGTTAATTAAATTTAATTTGGATTTAGCTGCTGTCATACAATTGTATTTATTTAAATATTGTATTTCTACATATTGCTTCCTACCAACTAAATATGATTCAAATAATCGCAAGCCTGTGTTTCTAACTCCTAATATTGACAATTTATTTAATAGAATGTCATGAGAGACACTATCAAAGGCTTTAGCCATATCCATAAATACACCCACTACTGAGAGTTTAGAGTCCATAGAATCAATGACAGATTCTATGAAGTCAATACCTGCACTAACTACTAATTTCCCTGCCCTGAAACCAAATTGTTGGTCATCTAGTATATTGTTTTTTTCTAGATAACTAGTGAACTGTAGAGATATGACTCTCTCGTAAATTTTTGAAAAAGAAGAAATTAATGACAATGGCCTGTAGTTATTCCTTAGGGTCTCCATTTTTAAAATAGGGGTGTGTATCTATTGAGTCTTAGTGATCTTACCCTGTATCTTGTTAGTTGCTAAACTCAGTACCTTTTTTTATCACACACCAATCAAGTTAAACCGTGTTATTCAAATATGTTATTGTTTTTCTCCAAAAAAACTGCCTAACCTTATCCAAATTAGGATTTTAATTGAATTTTAAATGCGATTCAGTTTATAATAATGATTGAATGTAGTATAGTGACAGTTTTTAAAGTAAATATTTTTTTTTAGTGATAAACATTTGCATATTAGCTTGAAAACACGGTTTCAGGTTCACCCATTTCACCAACAGGAAACACTTTAGTTCCTTTTTCAAAGTCATTCCCAAAATCATTCATGTTTAAAACGGTCAAAATATTTTGTTGTTGAAAACTACTCAGTCTAGCTTTGTTGAGGAAAAAGTATTGCGCATGAGAATGTTGTTCCCACATTAGTTTAGAGTATTTGATTTTTTTTATTTTAATTAAATTTGTAAGTGTTAATGTTACTGTGTACGCGTATTTTTAAAATAAATTTTATTTTTAGTTAAAACTTTCAAATTTAATAAACGAAAAAAATAAAACGAGTCTAATTATTAATGACTGGCAAACTACGAACTTGCCTAAAAGCCACACAAAATTAGGCAACTTTTATTTTTAAAAGTAAATGATTATTTTGTTTTTTAAATTCTTTAATTACCTTATAGGGTAATTATACGATACAGCACAAAATGCATTTTCAATCTTTTTTTCTCAAAACACTTATATAAGTTAATGGGCTAATTTTGAAAGTAATTGTACTAATTTTTGGGGGAAAGTCGGTATAACTATGAAAATGAAGAAAAACGGAACAATTATTTTTGTTCCTAAATCCATCATTGTCAGTGCAAATATAATGTTGTGGGTTCTCAAATTAAGGGGAATTGCACCCTGATCACAAATATGGCAAGAGTTTTGCAATCGGAAAATTATGAATCATTTTAGAGCCAGAATTTGCAGGTTTCAATAAGATTATTAGGTTTGGTAAGGTTGTGTTATATATGGTTATATTAGTATCATTTAATAATATATATTTTCAACTAATATTTTTCTGTATCTAATAACATGAAAAGTCTAATATGGACCATGCCTATCGACATGCAATAGCATTTTTCCATTATTGAACATTTTCGCACCCTAAAAAAGGTAAACATAATAAATGAAAAGGTTTTGTTAATATAATGTGCTATTCTTAGCAAATATAATTTTTTTATAAGTTTTTATTTCCTGAGGTTCATGTTTATGCCAAGTGGTTACTCTGTATACGGTTGGTAGAACATCAATTGATGTCTGCACTCTTGACGATCACTATCAAAATATTTGACTATTAATACAAAAATATGAAATACACAAATTCAATTAACATGACATTTTTACAGCAATAAGAAATTGTTAATTAATCTATTAAACTAATAGTAAATTAATTTAGTTTGTTAATTAATTAGTAAATATTTTTAAATTATTCATAATTATTTATCCAGTTGCCAAAGGTAAAGAAAGAACATGTAAAACAATTAAGATTTAGTCTATAAGTTAGCTTTGTACACAAGTCAATTCCTTTCAATAAAATATTTTCCTAATGGCAGATGAGCACACCAAACTAACAACTGTTCTTAACTACAGCACACCAAATTTATCTAGATTGGGTAGATTAAATCTTATATTGTTATTACTTTTGTAGTTTTTAGTTTAAATTCCATGTAAACAACAGAATGAAAAACAAAAAACAAGGAATAGCATTTGGTTATTCTATAGAAAATTGAAATGAAAATAACAATCTACGTACTTGCAAAATTGTATTAAAATTGTTATGGTGTTTCATGAAATTACTATTTATTTCTTTTGAGCTGTTTTATAGAGAATTCCCTAATTATCAATGCTTATATCATATTTATTTTCCTTCAATTTATATTACTTCAGTGCAGTATACTCTTTCAAGTAACGCATGTAGAAACAGAAACAGTTTAACTGATACAGAATATTTTTTTTTAATGTGGCTTCTATGGAGAATATTTGTGCAGAACCAGACAAGTGTAGGGACATGAGAGACACTGTGTCATCAAAGGAGACCCAGGTAGAAGAGAAAATCTACAGCAACACCCAATGCTCATATAGAACAAAAAATAGAAATGATTTAATACTGCATGAAAAAGCAAGAAATCTCTTTAGTTGTAGTCAGTGCACTTTTAGAGTTAGATTCAAGAGCAGATTGATATCACACATGAGGACTCATTCAGGAGAGAAAGCTTTTGGCTGTAGGCAGTGCCCCTATAGAACTAACCAAAAGGGGACTTTAAAAACACATATGAGGACTCATACAGGAGAGAAACCCTTTGGGTGTAGCCAGTGCCCTTATAGAACTAAACAGAAATATAGTCTATTGTTACACATGAAGACTCACTCAGGAGCAGATTCCTTTAGTTGTAGTCAATGCTCATATACAACTGTAAATAAGAGTAATTTAACAAGTCATATGAGGACTCATACAGGAGAGAAACCCTTTGGGTGTAGCCAGTGCCCTTATAGAACTAACCAAAAGGGTATTTTAAAAACACATATGAGGACTCACACAGGACAGAAACCTTTTGGTTTTAGTCAGTGCCCCTTTAGAACTAAACACAAATGTAGTCTAATGTTACACATGAAGACTCACTCAGGAGAAGATTCCTTTAGTTGTAATCATTGTTCCTATACAACTGTAGATAAGAGTAATTTAACAAGACATATGATTACTCATACAAGAGAGAAACCTTTTGGGTGTAGCCAGTGCCCCTATAGAACTAACCAAAAGGGGACTTTAAAAACACATATGAGGACTCATACAGGAGAGAAACCCTTTGGGTGTAGCCAGTGCCCTTATAGAACTAAACAGAAATATAGTCTATTGTTACACATGAAGACTCACTCAGGAGCAGATTCCTTTAGTTGTAGTCAGTGTTCATATACAACTGTAAATAAGAGTCATTTAACTAGACATATGAGGACTCATACAGGAGAGAAACCTTTTGGGTGTAGCCAGTGCCCCTATAGAACTAAACAGAAATATAGTCTATTGTTACACATGAAGACTCACTCAGGAGCAGATTCCTTTAGTTGTAGTCAATGCTCATATACAACTGTAAATAAGAGTAATTTAACAAGTCATATGAGGACTCATACAGGAGAGAAACCCTTTGGGTGTAGCCAGTGCCCCTATAGAACTAAACAGAAATATAGTCTATTGTTACATATGAAGACTCACTCAGGAGAAGATTCCTTTAGTTGTAGTCAGTGTTCATATACAACTGTAAATAAGAGTCATTTTACAAGTCATATGAGGACTCATACAGGAGAGAAACCTTTTGGGTGTAGCCAGTGCCCCTATAGAACTAAACACAAGGGGGCTTTAAAAAGACATATGAGGACTCATACAGGAGAGAAACCTTTTGGTTGTAGCCAGTGCCCCTATAGAACTAAACACAAGGGGGCTTTAAAAAGACATATGATGACTCATACAGGAGATAAACCTTTTGGGTGTAGCCAGTGCCCCTATAGAACTAAACACAAGGGGGCTTTAAAAAGACATATGAGGACTCATACAGAACATAAACCCTTTGGGTGTAACCAGTGCCCGTATAGAACTAAACAGTAATATAGTCTATTATTACACATGAAGACTCACTCAGGAGAAGATTCCTTTAGTTGCAGTCAATGCTCATATACAACTGTAAATAAGAGTAATTTAACAAGTCATATGAGGACTCATACAGGAGAGAAACCTTTTGGGTGTAGCCAGTGGCCTTATAGAACTAAACACAAATGTAGTCTAATGTTACACCTGAAGACTCACTCAGGAGAAGATTCTTTTAGTTGTAGTCAATGCGCATATACAACTGTAACTAAGAGTCATTTAACAACACATATGATGACTCATACAGGAGAGAAACCTTTTGGGTGTAGCCAGTGCCCCTATAGAACTAAACACAAGGGGGCTTTAAAAAGACATATGAGGACTCATACAGGAGAGAAACCTTTTGGTTGTAGCCAGTGCCCCTATAGAACTAACCAAAAGGGGATTTTAAAAAACATATGAGGACTCACACAGGACAGAAACCTTTTGGTTGTAGCCAGTGCCCCTTTAGAACTAAACACAAATCTATATTTATAAAAGAGGATGTTTGTATATATATATATATGTTTGAAGTTTATGCGCTGCCAAACCATCCAACCGATCGCCATGAAACTTTAGGATGTTGTCCTGTATACTCCCGATATGGTTTCTGTGAAGTTTCATGCAGATCCGTCCACAGGGTCCCGCCCCACGGGCTCCTAAAGATCCCATGTTATTCAAATGGAGAATCTGAATTGTTTACAAAAAACATATGACTGTGTGGTTTAATGTAGTTTCACATGCCATAAGCAGATTTAAGTTCTCACAACAACAGTACTGTATATGTTTTGATTTATTGTAGTTCTACATTTCACCTTGAGAGTGTAGCACACACTACTTTTACTTGATCAGGTGATCTGTATTTGGTGTTAACCTTTTTTCCTCAGTAACTAAAACATGTGGTGAAACGTGAAAATAAAAAATAAATAATTATTTGTTTTGCAGTTTACTTTTTATGACATGCCTCCTAAAAAATATAATATTGGTAGAAGAAGCAAAAATGCTCGAATTCTTTCAGCTATTAGGTTCTAAATCAAACTCAATATTATGACCGGCAAAGCGGGCGGGTACAGCTAGTATAGTCTAATGTTACACCTGAAGACTCACTCAGGAGAAGATTCTTTTAGTTGTAGTCAATGCTCATATACAACTGTAACTAAGAGTCATTTAACAACACATATGATGACTCATACAGGAGAGAAACCTTTTGGGTGTAGTCAGTGCCCCTATAGAACTAAACACAAATGTAGTCTTTTGTTACACATGAAGACTCACTCAGGAGAACAATCCTTGAGTTGTAGTCAATGTTTCTATACAACTGTAAATAAGAGTCATTTAACCACACATATGATGACTCATACAGGTGAGAAACCTTTTGGGTGTAGCCAGTGCCCCTATAGAACTAACCAAAAGGGTATTTTAAAAACACATATGAGGACTCACACAGGACAGAAACCTTTTGGTTGTAGTCAGTGCCCCTTTAGAACTAAACACAAATGTAGTCTAATGTTACACATGAAGACTCACTCAGGAGAAGATTCCTTTAGTTGTAATCATTGTTCCTATACAACTGTAGATAAGAGTAATTTAACAAGACATATGATTACTCATACAAGAGAGAAACCTTTTGGGTGTAGCCAGTGTCCTTATAGAACTAAACACAAATGTAGTCTAATGTTACACATGAAGACTCACTCAGGAGAACAATCCTTGAGTTGTAATCAATGTTTCTATACAACTGTAGATAAGAGTCATTTAACAAGACATATGATGACTCATACAAGATAGAAACCTTTTGGGTGTAGCCAGTGCCCCTATAGAACTAAACACAAGGGGGCTTTAAAAAGACATATGAGGACTCATACAGGAGAGAAACCTTTTGGTTGTAGCCAGTGCCCCTATAGAACTAACCAAAAGGGGATTTTAAAAAACATATGAGGACTCACACAGGACAGAAACCTTTTGGTTGTAGCCAGTGCCCCTTTAGAACTAAACACAAATATAGTCTAATGTTACACCTGAAGACTCACTCAGGAGAAGATTCTTTTAGTTGTAATCAATGCTCATATACAACTGTAACTAAGAGTCATTTAACAACACATATGATGACTCATACAGGAGAGAAACCTTTTGGGTGTAGTCAGTGCCCCTATAGAACTAAACACAAATGTAGTCTTTTGTTACACATGAAGACTCACTCAGGAGAACAATCCTTGAGTTGTAGTCAATGTTTCTATACAACTGTAAATAAGAGTCATTTAACCACACATATGATGACTCATACAGGTGAGAAACCTTTTGGGTGTAGCCAGTGCCCCTATAGAACTTACCAAAAGGGTATTTTAAAAACACATATGAGGACTCACACAGGACAGAAACCTTTTGGTTGTAGTCAGTGCCCCTTTAGAACTAAACACAAATGTAGTCTAATGTTACACATGAAGACTCACTCAGGAGAAGATTCCTTTAGTTGTAATCAATGTTTCTATACAACTGTAGATAAGAGTCATTTAACAAGACATATGATGACTCATACAAGATAGAAACCTTTTGGGTGTAGCCAGTGTCCTTATAGAACTAACCAAAATGAGGCTTTAAAAGCACATATGAGGACTCATACAGGACAGAAATCTTTTGGTTGTAGCCCTTGCCCCTATAGAACTAAACAAATATAGATTATTGTTACATATGAAGACTCATTCAGGAGAAGATTCCTTAATTTGTAGTGAATGTTTATATACAACTGTAAATAAGAGTAATTTAACAACTCATGATGACTCATACAGGTGAGAAATCTTTTGGGTATAACCAGTGCCCTTATAGAACTAACCAAAAGGGGATTTTAAAAACTCATGCAATGACCCATATGAAAAAGAAACCTTATAATTCTTAAACTTTATATAGCTACATTAAGTAAAAATTTTTCTGAGTGTTACGTATATATTCTGTAAGAGCCCCTATATAGCTACAATAAGTCACAATATGACTAATGATATGGGACTCACACAAGTGATAAGCCCTTTGCATGTGTTATAGTCCGAATAAATAACTTTGATACTGGTGGAATGATGACCACGCCTGGTCTGAAATGATAAAACTCTGAGTTTTATTTCACTGCCAAATCTAAAATAAGTAGGAAATAATTATCAAAATAAATTTTTAGCGTCCACTAAGAAAATTTCTAAAAATCTTTAAGAAAAATTATGCTGGAGATTGTGCTTTAACTAATTTGCTTTTTATAGTGATATTTGTGTTTAAGAACAAGTTTTTATGAGTAAAATTGTGTGTGAGTTGTCTTTAACCTGTCACTATAGCAGGAATAATAATAAAATTATTTCTTGTGCGTGAATGAGACAGATTGATTAATTGATATTAGTTTGGTATCAGTCTCATTTAATAATTCAAACAGGTTAATGAAAAATGAATTTTTTAAAACCATTGCAAACTTGGAAACGATAAACGCTAGTCAAAATCTCTTTAAGCAAACATTACCTTTGTTATTTATGTATTACTAAAATAATATTGTAGTACTAATAAAACATGCAGAACAATGATGAACAGTTGATGAAGTAAACTCATAATTCTTTTACATGGAGGCTGTGTTGGATGCGTAAGGTATACTCTGCTCAAGGGAAAGTGTAGACAGGATATTCCAGTCGAAGAGTAAAGCAATCTTAACAATAATAAATCAAAGATATTTCTTGATAACAAATGTTTCCCCAGTAAGAAATAAGTTGAGTTAAGTTGACATTTTACTTTGAGGTGTGTTTGTTTTTGGTTCTTAATCAATTTAACAGTGCTTGGTACAGTTTAATCACCAGTTTATTTTTATTACAGCTATTTTATTTTAGAGCTATTATAAGTTATTATATTTAGATGTACCAATAATGTTATAAGATTGAGAGATTATATAATTATCAGTATTTAGTTCAATTCTAATATTTAACCCCTTTAAAATTTTAGTTAATGTTCTATTAGTAATTGACAAGAAGGACTTGTGAAGAGGCCAGAGAAAAGCCAGTGACTGTACAACAGGCGTGTGTTGACAATCTAGTTTTGAAAAATACTTAATCCTCCTAGTTTAGGAAAATTTTATTTAATGTGAGAGTGCAATTTTAGGATCACTTAAATAACACAATTAATTTAGGTTTAAAGAAATTATGTCTAGCATTTGTGGTTACCGAGTTTTAAGGGTTTACAAAAAAATTAATTTCTCATTAATTTATTCAAATTATTAAATGAGTCTTATACCAAACTAATGAAAATGAATCGAACTTTAATCTATCCTCAAGAAATAATTTTATTATTATTATTCTTGCTACAGTTGCAGTTTAAAGACGACTCACGCACAATTTCACTCTTAAAAACATCTACTTAAACACAAATATCACTATAAAAAGCAAACTAGTTCAAGCAAAATCTCCAGTATCATTTTTTCTTAAAGAGGATAAGATGGTGGACACTAAAAAATTAGTTTGAAAATTATTGCTTACTTATTTTAAGTTTGGCCGTTCCGCCAGTACAAAAGTTATTTTATTCCGACTATAGTGCCATTATATTTTATTTTATTTCCAATTTTATTTTATTTCCAATGGACATATCTCCATTTTATAAGTATTGTAAAGTAACCAAAAATAACTTAATCTAAAAATAATTATGCAATAATGAATGCAGATAGTTAATTAGACTGAGACAGAACAATAAATAAAAAAATCAGCAATTTTAAAGCAACATAAATATTAAGAGTAAAATAAATATTAGTGCCAAACACGATAAAATAACAGAGCATAAGACAATTAGGTACAGGTGTCACAATATAATTATTATAACAATAACAAGGACAACAATAACATTATCAGATAGCGATAACTATAGCATAATATAACAAGAGTATGTATAATTTTCAATAAGACGATGATGGTGAATAGAGACAGTGATAACACTAACAAAGAGAAAAGTAGAATAAAAAAGTAACAAGTCATAGCAAGCAGTGATAACAGTGTTGTGATGCATGTATTAAATTGGAAGCATCAAGTTGGAGGCACTGTGCGTTTCACTTTCCACTTCAATGCTCTTACGCTATCATGAAACAGGTTGACAGTTAGTGGTTGGCTGTTGCCAGCTCTCTTGCAAACGTGCCACTATACTGTTGGCTGCGTAGATTGTCCTGTAGTAGCTGGCGAAGAGGTCGTGTGAACAAGTACAGGATGGTGTCTTGAAGCAGAGCTGTTGGAGGACGCCTGGACAAACCTATTTCCCATTTACCAACTTGTGGAGAACAACTAGTTAAGCTGCAGCTCTATGAGTCTCAAGGTGATCCAGCTCAAGTATAGAATAAAACTCATCAATTGGCACCTGGTGGTAATGATACCCATTTCTGATGCCTACCAGCAGATGACTTGTCGTTGTATGCATTCAAGATCGTAACAAAGATGTTTTTGATGTGGGTTGACCCATACTCTAGAATCTGGGGAACAAGGCACGGTATAAAAAGTCTTCAGGGCGACTACACTCACAATTTATTCATTTTGTTTTATTAGCCTCCAGAACTGTTATATTATAGAAATAATATAGGTTAAGTTACCTTTTTTTCCGTAGGTAACTTAACTAGCTGCTCATTGGTCATCAGTTGGTGTCTATCGCCGGCCGGCAAATGTACTGTGTTAATATGTTTGAGTGTTTATAGTTTATATTTTAAATGTTTTTAATGTTTAGTATGTAAATGTGACGTTTTTGGAAAGCCTGATGATGAAGCTCTACGCTTTGAAATGTACATAGCACATTTATGAAAGAAGAACTGTTGACGGAAAAAAAGGTAACTTAACCTATATTATTTCTACACTCACAATGTATTTAGAGAAGCGAGAAATGAAGCAGAGCATTTTGTTGACCTTTGAACAGATGTTATGAACATGAGCCTCAGGGCAAAGGACTGAGTCAGTGTAATTCCAAGGTCTCTCACCTCATGTAAATACTGAGACACTTAAATCAATGATGCTAAAACTAACAACTGAAAAGAAACTATTAAATAATTGTGAAAAAGTAGTAAATATCCTCAACTTTAAAGAAACTCCTTGTAATGTAAAGGCTAATGAAAATCAAAATAATTGGATTCAAATAACTCGTAAAAATGGAACTAATGTTACTAAGTCTAGAATATGTAATAACCTTTGTAATCAGGTCTTAGAGCTGTCCAATAAATTTAATATTTTAGATGATGAGTGTTGTGACTTGACTAATGATGAAGTTATAACACCATTATTACTGAATCAATCACTTATTAGATCAAAAGCTAGTAACAATCAGAATTTGAAGCCAAATCAGAACAAAAGAGTCACTCCACTAAATGTTACTTTTTGCTCTGATAGCCACGGAAGAAAAATACGAGAAAAAATTGAAAGTCCGAGTCTTAATACAATCAAGGCTTTTGCGTATGTATACCCCAACGCTCGATTAATACAAATAATTGAATCATCTAATATAGAGCGAAATAACCCACGTATATTAATGGGGGGAACCAATGATTACATAAATAACAATTTTAAGGATGTTTATGGAAGGCTAGAAGACAAATTACAAGAAGTAAGCAAAACAAGAACAGTTTTCATAACAACCATACCAAAAAGATACGACAATGCTTCCAACAAATGCAATCAGGATATAAATTTACGTAATAACTATATTAGGGAACTGGTTGTTAGGAATAAAAATGTGAACCTAATTAGTCTAGATGGATTAAGAAGACATCATTATACTTCACACGGACCTCATCTAAATGATCTGGGGGAAAATAGACTTGCTCTGCTAATTATTGAAGCTTTGAATTGTAAATATAAATTAAATAGAAAAATAGAGGTAATTGAATCAAATATGTGGAAAACTATAACATTAATGAAGGATAATAAAAATGTTGCATTTGCACATTCCATATTTAGTGACATACATAGCATAAAACAAATGAGTGCTGGTGTCGCAGTTGTTTTTAAAAGATTTTATCAACAAACACCTGACCTGTCAAAAATCTCAAAGTGGTGCTACTGTGTATGGCCTGGTTACTAAATGGAAGTATAATTCTAAACCCTAATTAGAGGACTATGACACAGCATTTCGTCAACTCACCCAGGACATCCGAAAGAAAAAGTTAAAACATCTTATTTGTTCACCTACGGGGCGTGTTAGGGACAAGGTTCCCCTTAGAAGATTAGCAGATAATTTGATCCAATTCCAACGTGATACGGAAGCCACTATTACGATTGTAATCAACAACAAAGGAACTAGACAGTTGGGAAATGGATTAGACCACAAACACTCTTACTTGGCATGAGGAGACAACCTGTTCCAGATATTGTCAAAAACAAAAACACAGTACAAAGAAGATTATTTACAAAAAATAACATGGTAACTTTTATCAAATCCCTGAATGAAGTAACATGGTTTATTGATAATAATCACAGCACACAACAAAATTTCAATAGATTCCTATCCCAATTTTTGCATAAATTTAACGAGTCATTTCCTAAAAAATCAGTAGAACAATCAAATATTAAAACTCCATTGGAAAAAAGCTGGGTTAAATTGGGAATAAAAACTTCAAGTAAACGAAAACGAGAACTTCACTTAATGGCCAAACAAAGTGATGACCTTAATTTTCTAGAATACGTAAAGAAATATAAGAAAATATTTTAAAATGTTTGTTATGCAGCAAAATCTATCAAGAACAATAACTTTATTAAGAAGTCAAATGATCCATGCAAATTTGTCTGGCAAGTTGTAAAGTATGAACTTGGATCTAAAAAAATAAGAGAAGATTTTGCTGACATACTTTTCAATAACATGGAAATTGACTCAGGCCACCAAATATGTAATACATAATAAATGGGGAGTTCATTAATATTTCAAAAAGCTTAAATTCTAGTAAATCGATTAACAACTCTGTTATCTATGTCCAGATTAAAAATAGTAATATGGGGCAGTTTGTTTTCCATGAAGTAGCACCAAATGATATTTACAAAATTATAAGATCTTAAAAAAATAAAAAGTCTGTGGGCTGGAATGAGATACCTGTGTCTGTACTGAAGGAGTGTGCACACATTATTTGCTAACCACTTTGTAGCATCATTAACCATTCGTTTATGACCTCACAGTTTCCCTCACAGTTAAAATATGCAGATTTTATTCCTATTTTCAAAAAGGGCGACGAAAAGAATATACTAAATTACAGACCAGTGTCAATATTGCCCACACTATCAAAGATTTTCGAAACAGTTGTTTGCAAACAAATAAAACCCTTTTTTGAGAATAACTATATTTTCTCAGAAAACCAGTTTGGCTTCCGAATTGGAAGAAATACTACTTCTGCTGCAATCAAACTTGTAAACATGTTGTTGTGCGCTTTGGATGAGTCGCGGAAGACTGCTGCGGTTTTCTGCGACTTGTCTAGGGCTTTTGATTGCATGGTGCATGATATTCTTCTAGCTAAATTAAAAAAGTATAATTTTTCAAATAAGGCTATTTTATGGATAAAATCATACTTAAGTGAGAGAAGGCAGAGGGTAAACATTGTAAAGGGAGGGGAGAAATTCACTTCTAGCTGGGAAACAACTTCTGATGGTGTACCGCAAGGCTCAATATTGGGCCCAATTTTATTGTAGAAATAATATAGGTTAAGTTACCTTTTTTTTCCGTCAACAGTTCTTCTTTCATAAATGTGCTATGTACATTTCAAAGCGTAGAGCTTCATCATCAGGCTTTCCAAAAACGTCACATTTACATACTAAACATTAAAAACATTTAAAATATAAACTACAAACACTCAAACATATTAACACAGTACATTTGCCGGCCGGCGATAGACACCAACTGATGACCAATGAGCAGGTAACGAACTCAAACATGTTAACCTACTCCCACCTGTTGACCTTGGACTCTAATTATATTGATTTTCTTCCTTTGTGACTGCAAGTTGTTTATTCGGTTGAACAGTACGTTGGACTTGTATTTTAATTTGTCATTCAAAATATTACTTGGATCAGATTTGAAAGCATTGTAAATATGGAGTTCTTCTATTGTATTCATAAAATATGATTTGTTGCATTTATATAAAACTTCTAAATTGTTTTCCAAACTGTCAATACTATGTTTATTGGAAATTAAATGTTCAGCGACTTTTGATTTCTGACTTGTTGATTGTTTCGGAAGATGTTCAGAGAAACGTTTTTTAAAAGAACGACCTGTTTGGCCAATGTAAAACTTTGGACAATCAGAACAGTTTATCTTATAAATACCTGTATTTTTGTTCATGTTGTGTTTTTGGATGTTTAGATGTTAAATGTAGTAAAATTACATATTTGCTAAAAACAAACAAAAGTACTCAAAAGTAAAATGAAGAATAAAACTACAGGTATTATCTAATATATAAAAGTTAGCAATACAATCTTTACGATGTGAGTTGGGGGAAGTCAGCATTCTACAGGAAACGAAAGGTTAAAAAATTCATTAATTGTATAAATTACATTTTGTTTCAATATCCTTTGGATGCGTAATTTAAATTTAGGTAAACTCTGAGACCTGATCGTAATCGGTAACTTATTATAAAACTGAATTTGATTAAACTTATGGCTAGACTTTGTTTTGCTCAATCTGATTTGTGGTGTATCCAAGTTTAGCTTTTTCCTTGTGTTGTAAGTATGTACTGAGGCTCTATTAAAAAAGTTGTTTTCATTTTCTTTTACATAAACTAAATTTGTGTAGATATAAAGTGCTGGTAATGTTAAAATGTTCAATTTTTTAAAGCTTTCTCTGCATGAATCTGTACTGTTGAGACCACAAATCAATCTTATAGCCTTTTTTTGCCATATGAATGCGTGTTCTGCAGTGCTGGCTCCACCCCATATCCTGATCCCATATGTCAACAAAGAATGGAAAAAAGCGTAATATGATGTTATTAAGAGATCTTGGCTAACACAGATTCTAAGTTTACTAAGTAAATATATAACTCTAGAGAGTTTTTTACAAAGATTATCAATATGAGTATCCCATTTCAATCTGCTAAGTAAAATCCCAATATTTTTACATTACTTATTTCTGTATTGTTATTTAAGCTAAAAAATATTGTTTCAGTTTTTTCTTCGTTAACTCTTAATTTATTCGCATCAAACCATGATTGGGCTTTATTGGTAGTATTTTTTAAAGATACTTTCAATTGTGTAATGTGCCTGTGAGAGGAAATAAGACTTGTGTCATCAGCATATAAAATAGATGTTGAAGTCACATTGCTATCCAAATCGTTAACATAAACTAAGAACAAGAAAGGCCCAATTACGGAACCTTGTGGTACACCTTTGGTTAGAGTTTTAAAACTGGATTGTTTATGGTTTATTTTCACACATTGTGACCTGTCTTTAAGGTATGAAGTTAGAAGTTGTAATTCATTCCCTTTAATACCATAGTACTCTAATTTTTTACATAAGATATCATGTGGTAAGCTGTCAAAAGCTTTACTTAAATCAATAATCAACATTCCTGAGGTTTCTCCATTTTCAAAGTTATTTAAAATGATGGTAGTTAGTGCATCTAAGGCCGAGGTAGTTGAGCAGTTTGTTCTAAAACCATATTGATGTGAATATAAGAGGTTATTCGATTGAAAATAATTACATTTGAGACCCATCCCTTCCCCCCCCTTTTTTTTTTTTTTTTTTTTTTTTTTTTTTACGTATTACCAAGACACCTTGACGGTAGGTCGGCCAACCATGACCTACTAACTGGCAAACACCCACCGTCAACAACCAAGAAAGAATTAAATTTTTTTTTTTTTTTTTTTTTTTTTTATAGGCAACCACGCTCTGCTACCAATTGAGACCCATCCCCCCCCCCACCAAAGCTGGGAAGCGTGCCAACCGGGGGATGGCTCAAAACAAGTCGAGCGATGGGATCACGGGTGGCAGTTGGAGGGTCAAAATAACACTCGGCAGCTGAGCAAAACTAATTTTATTATCAAGCAAGCAAAAAATTTAAATAAATCAAAAACGGCAGAGGGCCACAATATAAAAAGGCAGAAGGCCACAATATAAATTCTCACTTAAATAAATAATAACAAACACTAATATTACCAAGATACTACACAATAATAACAAACGCTATAAATACCACAAACTCTACAAATACCAAAATTTAACAATTAATCAACTGTATGGCCTATCTGCAGTTTAGCCTGAGACACCCCAAAACGTAAGAAAATATTAAGCCCCAAACAAAAGTGAAAATTTAGAAAACTTTTGGATCACAACACTTAAACCGGCAATTTAGCCCACACATCCCTTGATTCCACCGGGCCAGGGAGTAAGCCGGAATCCCTGGGCAGCTCCGAATTAAATTAAGCAAAAGCACAATAATCCCCTTTTGGTGAGTTTAAAAATTAAATAAGTTAAAAGAAAATATAACACGGTACCGTTCGAGTAAAAATTCACTTCAAAAACACCCCCTAATACATTTAACAAAAAAAATAAATAACGATCACTAGGCCTAAACAAAACAATAAATAATAACATAACTTAACCATAGGGACCTAACAAATATAAAATCTAAAAAATATAACAACAAATAAAACTAACTAAATAACTAACAATAAATATCAACATAAGTTTTTTTTTTCTCTTTTTTTTTTCTTTCTTAAATTTGAAATATATATCCCTAGCAATGTCCCCATGGCTGTGTTGCATCACTTTTCTAGTTTAGGCCTAGGCCACATAAAGTTCCAGAAATCTTTTTCTCTTCTTTTTTTCTTATATTTCACTGCCCTTTTCTTTTTTTTTTGTTTTTCCTTTTATAAATTTTTAAACAGCAAAACCCCCAGCTCAGCCGCCGGGAAAACAAACTGGAATACACTGACCTGAGGACAGGAGACTTATACCGCAAGGGTGTAGAGCGGGTAGCGGGCGCCTCCAGGCTCCAACATGGTCCTCAGGCCAGGCTAGCAGTGCAGGATGGTCGGCAATCCCCGGACGGCAGGCTGAGGGTGGAACGTCCTACTCAAGGACCCTGGAGTTTTAGTTTGTCTAGCCAAACATGGTAAGGAGGTTCGGCCGAGTAGAACTCTTCTAGAACAATCTAGACTGAACAGACAGGCCAACCTGACCGAAGCTGCTGGAACACGGAACGAAACGGAACTGGGCCAACGGCTACCAACTACGCGAAACGCAAGGCAAAAGCGAATCTCAGGCAGCCTAGCAGACAACGACGAAAAAACGAAACTGTACCGGTCCAAGACCCGGTACAACCTCCCTCTGCAAACCTCAACACACCCAGGCAGGGGAGAACACTCGGTACCTCAGGGAACCAAGAGAAGACGAAGACCTCCGAAGAGTGGTGTTCCAAGGAACGTCCAAGAGAAACTAAGAGGGGAAACCCCTCGAACAGGGAGCAAACTACCCTGACTGTCGGGCCCGACAAGAAAAAAAAAAAAAGAGAAAGAAGACTCTCTCAGAACAGCCACCTAGGGCGCAGAGGTGATCCCATCGCTTTACTCGTTTTGAGCCATCCCCCAGTTGGCACGCTTCCCAGCTTTGGTGGGGGGGATGGGTCTCAATTGGTAGCTGACTTAGCATA
This sequence comes from Stictocephala bisonia, assembly GCA_035578905.1. Taxonomy (NCBI): domain Eukaryota; kingdom Metazoa; phylum Arthropoda; class Insecta; order Hemiptera; family Membracidae; genus Stictocephala; species Stictocephala bisonia. The sequence goes on along the minus strand of JAQJVL010003051.1, from coordinate 5,247 downwards.
CAAGATTCAATGACCTTACTAAATATTGGAACTAAACTTATCGGGCGAAAATTTTCAGGGTTACTCCTATCCCCTTTTTTATACACAGGTGTTTAGTGACCTGCATGTATAAACTTAGTAATAGTCTTAGTTATTAGTCTTAGTATTTATTCATTTTATTTTTAACACTGTCATCTGTACGACATGTATGTTTTTATGACAATAAATGATTTGAATTGAATTGAATGAAAGAAAAATTGTAATTTATGAATAGTTTATTGAAAAATAATAACAATGCTACCAATCCTCTTAGATGTAAATACCTAGAATTAAAAAGTAACTATAGAAAGTGTATTAATAATGCAAAACTTACAAATAATGTTCAATATATTGAAAGCAGCAATAACAAATGCAAAGCTGCCTGGGATATTATTAAAAATAACTGTGAATTTAAAAGACCCGTAACACATCAAATTGATCCCAATATATTTAACGATTACTTTGTTGATTCAGTAAATTGTATAAAAGAACAAACCAATAATTCACTTGGCAGTGTTTCCTGTGTAGAGTTTGTTGAAAAAAGTAACTTAAATATAAATAGTGAATTTAGTTGGTCTGTGGTTACACCTAGAGATGTGTCAATTGCTGCTAAAAAAATGAAATGTTAAAACAGTGCAGCATATACAATATGTCAAATAATCTCTTAAAAGAAATCATTGATAGTATATCTGAGCCTTTAGCGACATGCATAAATTGCCTTCTTGAGGAGGGAATATTTCCAGATGCACTTAAAGTCTCTCGGGGTTGTCCTATCTATAAAAAAGGTCCGAAAGACCAGCCTGGGAGTTTTCGCCCAATATCAATTATTCCAGTTTTAGGAAAGCTGATTGAAGTAATTGTAAATGAACAGATTATGAATTATTTGGAAAGGAATGATATTTTTCATCAAATGCAATTTGGATTTAGAAAAAACAAGTCGACCATAAATGTCCTTGACAATTTAGTAAGAAAGATTCACCAATCATTTGAAAATAAAAACATTGCTCAGGCCACTTTCTGTGACCTGAGTAAGGCCTTCGATTGTGTTGAGAGTAATAAGCTAACATTAAAATTAAATTACTATGGTATCTTTGGTATTCCTTTAAAATTTTTTAAATCTTATCTTTATAATCGTAAACAAATTGTGTTCTTTGATGGAAAATTCTCAAAAGAGGCTGCAGTGAAATGGGGCGTGCCTCAGGGCTCAGTCCTTGGGCCCATTCTCTTCTTGATCTATATAAACGATTTGCCATCTGCAATAAATTCAAAAACTATACTTTATGCAGACGACTCAACATTCTTCACAACTAGTAGTAACCTTACTCAACTTGATGAATTGGCAAATGAGACTTTGAAAAATGCATCTATTTGGTTTCATAGTAATGGCCTTTTATTGAATCAGGAAAAAACTCAAAATTTAATCTTTACTATGAATAATAATGTTATGTCTCAAAATAAGTGTAATAACAAAATTACCTCTGTTTCATCAGCAAACTTTTTAGGAATTCACATTGATAGCCAATTATCTTGAACCTCACACATTGATTATTTGAGTACTAGACTATCACAAGTGATTTATTTATTAAATCGTCTAAAAATTGTTGTCCCGATAGTCTATGTGAAAACTGCATACTTCCAATCGGTTTTTAGATATGGGCTAACTCTATATGGGAACTGTACCAGAATACAGGAGATCCTCATCCTCCAAAAAAAGGCAATACGTGTTATCTCCAACAGTGACCCAAGGGAACACTGCAGACCATTATTTAAAAAATTACAAATTCCTACTGTAATCAACCTGTATATTTACATTCTGGATAATCCAAATTTACTAAACTTTAAACAAAACATTCATAATTATAACACCAGAAATAAGACACAAACCACAATAGGATTTCACAGACTAAGCAAGACCCTGAATAGCCACATAGTTTTAGCATTAAAAATTTACAATTAATTACAACATTTAATTTCGATATATTCCTTTAAATCTTTTAAAAATAAATTCTATCACTGGCTTACAAACACACCCTTTTACAGTTTGGATGAATTTTTTTGAGTTGAAAATCCTCAATTCTGAAACTAGTTTTCAGTTGAATAATTTTCACTTTCACAGACAGCTTCATTGGTTTTCACTGTGTTCTCTAGCTATTTGAAAAATAATTTGATGTGTTAATGTTATCATTGCCAATTGTTGTTGCACTTAAGAAGTTGGTATCTAGGAAGTGAACTTTATGTATTGTATGTTGTGCTTGACTTGGCCATTGCTGTAATTTGACGTTGTCAATAAATTGTTAATTATTTTTACGACAATGAACGATAATTTGATTTGATTTGTACCTGACTATGACTACCCCTTGCAATGAGTAGTTAAATATTGTGGGTGAGGTGCAACGATGAAATGATATAGCTTGACATTTCTTTGTGTTCAATGACATTCTATTTTCAAGCACTATTCATTTACTCTATGAAGACTGTTTTGAAGTCCAACACAATCCTGTTCACTTGTGATGAATGAGAATAACTTAACGTCATCCGCAAGTATGAGGTAGTTGCTGTTGATAAGCAAAGGAAGATTGTTAATGAATAGTGTGAACAAATAAGGCCCGATTATAGAACTCTGGGGTACCTCAGAGAGAGAGAGAGAGAGAGAAATTCAGAAGAGAGTGAGCCAGCAAACTTAACGAAGAGTCTTCGTCCAGAAAGATAACTTGACAGCCAACCAATCGATGTACTGTCAAATCCAAGTGCAGAAATCTTGTTAAGTAGTAATGCGTGGTCCACTGTGTCAAAAGCCTTGGAAAAGTCTAAGTATATGGTATCCAACTGTCTGCCCCAGAGATTTGTTGTTATTATCAAGTTATATAAGATAGGGAAAACCATCTGGAAAACAGACAGTAATAGATTCTTCTGACAAGTGAATTTGTCTTTACAATGTTGGGGATTGTGGAAATAAAGTTTTCCGTTCCCTAATTGGGGTCAGGATTAGATTAATGTTTGGAAGTCTAGTTAACAACGAACGATGGCCATTTAAAAGGTTGTACCTTTTTAAGTATATATCTTCCGAGGTGTGAGACGGATTAGAATGTTGGTAGTAAATTGGAAAAGATAATTATGGGTGGTGCTTCTTTTCTATAGCCAGAAGATAATCACTCTCCTGTGATACAAAAATGTCTTTGATGTTACTCAGAAAAAGGTCCAACATGATGTTCCTGCTATTGTAGACTTGATTGATTTGGTAAAGTTGAAATAAATCCTTGAGAGACCATATCACTCTTGACGCTGGGGTATGGGCACCAGTGGATAACCAGTTGCAGTGGATAAATATTCCAGGAAGGTTGATGTCAGTTACTACAACTACATCATCAAATCTTCGTCCCGTTGACATTACGAGTGAATGTAAATGAATGCAACAAGCCTTCTGAGGTTAATTGATCATCTGAAAGAGCCCGTTTTAGTTATAAGTACCGGGAGACCAAGCTTCGCTCAGTTGAATTTTGCAAAATAAGAGGTAGCATCCATATCTCCCAGAGGATCCTGAGGATTGTTTGTACCTTGTAGGTTATTAATAAATTTTGTTTCGGAGGTCTTCTGTGTTTACCTTTAGCCACATTGTGTAACTCGGCCTGAAGCCTCGTGGGAGAGCTCAGTCTAAGTCTCGCAAAAACACTCTACTACAAGCCCCTTTGTGGAACTTGGCCTACAGCCTCACAGGGGAAAGTTCGGCCTGCGGCCTTACCAGGCTACAGTCCCTTTTGTGAATCTCAGCATATCGCCTCATGAGGAAGATCAGTCTACGACCTCGCCAGCATTTTTAAGCAGTATGACCATGAATTTAGGTTTTTGGGACAGTGGAGCCCATAAACCTAGTCTTATCTGAAATCTGATGGTAAATTATTAATTAAGAGACGAATACCTTTAATTTGATACCCCACTTAGGTGTATTGGTTTAACATTACCCAATTTTGGGTTTTGGAGCATATTTTTGTAATGGGAGGGGCAGAGCCCTAAATGCTGACTCTTCCAAAATGTAATGGTATAATGTCATTTAGGAGATAATACCTATAGTTTGATACTCCACTTTCTGCTAGAACTCGATCTGGTTCCATAGTGTTTTTTATGCTAGAAGTCGATAAAACAACTTCTTAGTTCTGGCAAACAACACTGATTTTATAAGGTTTAACCTTATTCTGAAAATAAATAGCATTATACTGCTAAGTAACTATAGCAACACACACGAAAACGGTACCTTGGAAAGAAGACTGTACGTATCACGTGCATCTCCCATGGTGTCACATGTACTAAATGGCAAAAATTAACACAAAAATACCGTTGTAATTCCCGTAATTACAATTCCAGCTGATAAGTGATAAATAACTTGCTTAATATTTAGCTGAATACTTTTACGCAATTGGTAGATATAGCTACCAGTATTTAATAGAATAAACAAATCAGTGATTTCACCCGTTCACTGTTTACTGCACAGCCTCGTCGTGACGCACAGGAAGTCTAGGAGCCTCTGGGGCAAAAATTAGACTTTTCCCATGGTTGAGATCGGTGTCAACCAATACCTAGTGGTCGAAAACCCTAATGAAAGTTTAAAAATCCTTGGAGCTAAAAAAATATTCATCCCAATGTGGCTTGTTTTAGATAATAAGAATTAGTAATAACCAGACCACTCAACAGCAGTGGCGTAGCCAAGGGGGGGGTCCTGGGGGTCCGGACCCCCCCCGAAATTTAAGGGAAAAGGCAGATTATCTTATTTAAGGGGATCCAGCACCCGTAAATGGGCAAAAAAATAAATTGTTTGAAAATGGGTGACGAATCCCCTTAAGTAAAAGGAAAATGTACACGTACAATATATGTATTACAAGCAATTGTACATATGTATAACTACGTAGTATAAACTACATAAATAAATAAATTCACAGTAACAAATAAATAATAAAACATACAATTCTTCGAGGACTAAATACCGCCTATCAGATACCAATAGACGGCAGACATCTGCACTCGGCTGTGGAAGAGAGATCGGGACTCAGGAGAGTTCGTCCGTACTCGGTAGAACGTAGAGCTCGGGCTGGTTCGGTCGAAACCGTAAATAGTCGGATAAGTTGACCTTGAGCCGACTGCACCTGTCTCATGTTACCAGCCGACAGCCGTCGCCAGTCGCCATTTTACAAGTGTTCAGACCATCTCAGTTTCATTGATATGTGCTTTCTTCATTTC